>JAEBDU010013311.1:4953262-5040210 GCA_016802625.1 Heliconius numata
AACAACACTACACACTAGATACCTTCCAATCAGGGCTTCCGCCTACAAGCAACTGTTCCCGTTTGACACAATTCCACTGCTTTCATTTTTTTTTTTCACCTAAATCTACCCACTTTTACACTTGTACGGTAACAATATACTCGTATATATTATATTATTTTGCTCATACTGAAAATAAAATAATTTGTTTTCGTTCTCGAAGTGTTTTATAAATCTAAATATATAAAAATTCTTCTGTTATTGAGTGACCGATAGATAATGCACATACACACGAAACTACTGCATTTAAAAAGTTGAAATTTAATATGTAGGTAGGTTAGGTACTGCAACAAAAGAGGTTTTATTGAAATTCCTGCAAGAATAGAAAAAAAAACCATTTTACGGTTAAACTCCACGCAAATAAAGTTGCGAGCGATGCTTTGAAAATACTTGTTTTCATTACGCTGTACCCCGCACATAGCAGGGTAGGTTAAGGGAACCATGGTGTTTAGACACTCCGCTCCCATTAAGACACTTCCGATCCCAACTTTACGCGGAATTCTCGAGACATGCGTGTTGAGTGGCGGAACTCAACGTCGCGCTTCCTATCGTTACCAGTTAGGGAAAATATTAAATATTTCATTCCCTGAGGGAACGGAACCCGCAACTGTCGCTTTCACACGTTTTACGTGGCATGTAGGCACATGTCTCTTGCAAGCTGTGTTTTTTCCGTACATATTTTTTACATATTTACATAATATATGTAGGTGAGTACATATAATTTACAAAAAAATATATGTAAAATATTTGCACCTCATTTCTAAGCACATTAGAGATAAGGGTCGGAAGCACGAACCTCCCGCGATCGGTGCCGGATGGGCCTTATTGAGAGATAGTTAGTTACGCTTTTTTAACTTTTAATATGTTTTTTTTTATTTTAAGGTGAATTTTTCTGAACAATTAGGCTTATTGTTGTTATTGATTTATTTCTCTATTCTGAAAAGAAGATGAGTTTGGCCACTCTGTTTCGAGAGGTGGAGAGGAGATGGGTGGAGATCTTATCACTAGGATTTGTTCCTGCTATGCAGGTTACAGCGTGAAGCTGATAAAAAAATAATTATTTAAGTATAACTTTTTATTGCCAAGCGCATCTCTAAATTTTAATAAGCTCTAATAAAACCAAACTTTGTAAATATAGTCTAACTAGCGTACGCGCGCAGCTTCGCTTGCGTATTTAAGGGTGAATTCTAATAACCCATGAAACATGTGTTCAATGAAATATTTTTAAGAGTCTAAATTCCAAATTTTATAAAAATCGGTGGCGATTTAAAGATTTCTCCATACAAATTTTCAACCCCTTATTTGCATCCTTAGGGGGTGAATTCTAGAAAACCATGAAACATATGTTCAATTAAATATTTTTAAGAGTCTAAATATCAAATTTTATAAAAATCGGTGGCTATTTAAGAATTTTCCCATACAAACTTTCAACCCCTTATTTGCACCCTTAGGGGGTGAATTCTAAAAAACCATGAAACATGTGTTTAATTATATACGTTTAAGAGTCTGAATTTCAAATTTAAAAAAAATTGGTGACGATTTAAAAAAAACCTATACATACTTTCAACCCCTTATTTGCACCCTTAAGGGGAGAATTCTAGAAAACGATGAAATACGTGTTCAATTAAATACTTTTAAAAATCTAAATTTCAAATTTTATAAAAATCGGTGCTGATTTAAATTTTTTTCCTTACAAACTTTGAACCCCTATTTCACCCTTTTAGGGTTAAAATTTTTCAAAATCCCTTCTTAGTGGATGTCCAGATTACGAAACTAAACTTTTGTCCAAATTTCACCTTCATACCATCAGCGGTTACGGCTGTGCGTGCGTCTTACCTCAGTCAGTGAGGACAAGTCCTTTTATATATATAGATTAATAGGTTGTTGTAATTAAAAATAGGCTATCGTAAATTGAGATCAAGAGGGTATATTTTTAGTCAAGAGTTTATTTGATGTTATTAATTTAGGCCGTTGTGGCGCAGCGGTACAGAATCTGACTGTAAACGTGGCGGTTATTGGTTCGATTCCTGCTAGGGAGAATAATTTATTTTCATTTCCTCGCTCCGATAATAAGAAGTATGGCGTTAAGTACCACCACTTAACATAAAAAAATCAAAATAAATAAATTCATATATTTCAAAGGCAACCATTATGCCACAACAGTTTACTACCTTTAAAAGCTTAATATTTTATCAACAGGCCTGAAACTTTGTAGCGGCTCCCACAGTACCTTACCTTAATTTAGAGATTAAATCTTATTTTGCTTAAAGTTAAGATTATACACAGATACTAGTCGTCTCCCGCAACTTTATTTACATTGCCGTCAAGATTGACTACGGAAAGATCACGCTTTTTAAATTTTCCGCATGGAATTTCAAAAGATATTTCCATATTCTAACCAAACTTTTATGTCAAATTTTAGCTTTAAGTCAAGTAGTTTATGTGCGTTGTCTGTCTGTCAGTTAGTCTTTGAACAACGGAAAAGTTTTATATACAACTAGCGACCTAAGCTTTTTGTTTTTGGTACTATAACGATATTACATGCTACCAATAAGATCTATTAGGATTTTATTATAATAGTAACTTTTTCAAAATATTATTCCGTTCTCCACTTTCCGTTCCAAATCGAAGTGTGGTGGCCGTAACGTCCGTGAAGAGTGACGGAGTTTAACGACGCGTTCTGTTTTACCAATTGACGATTGAAACCACAACCACGGTGTTACGGTCAAGTGCTATCACACTGCGCCATCATAGCGTCATTGCTATGTTAACCTTAATCTAGATAGGAAAGGACCCGAATAGTAAAGCCGTGTTATTGGTATGCAATAAACTTATACTCCTGCCGTTTCTGATTAAAATCGTATAATGTTTGGTACGTGTGATGAGTGCGAGCGGGAGCGGTTGCTGAGGAAATATCTATTTTTTTTAAGGAAATAATGGAAATAGTGGAAATTCACTAAGCTAAGATAACCTATAGATCTCTTAACGGAAGCTTTTATGCTCTCAAGATTTTTGCTAAATTGTTCTTTGTAGATTTGGTTCTATTAAGTTTAGCATTTCTCTATAAATGGTTTCCAGTACAAAAATATATTTTCAAATCGGGTCAGTAGTTCATGAGATTACCGCGTTCAAAAACCACGTTCCTTAACACTAGTACCTAGTGTTAAGACACTTTGTTTCCTATTTTCCGCTGACTTCTGGAGGCACTGTGTGTTGAGTGGCGGAACTCAGCGCCGCGTTTTACCACGACGCCAGAGCGAGGGAATGAAAATATAAATTTAAATGAATATTTCATTTATCTCCACTATAGGAGTGGGCATCGAACCTATAACCAGTTGCGTTTACAGTAACACACTTCTGCCACTGTGCCAAGACTCTTTTCGCGTATAAGTTGCGCCATTTATCCGTTTTGTTTGTATCGGGGACTGAAATTAATTTGCCTTTACTCAGTGCACATAAATTGGAACCACAGAATTACTAAGCGGCCGTTTTTGTATCGTTCACATAGTAATTGTTCATTTATTCAATGAACCCTGGAGTTAAAGGTATTTTTTATTTCAGTATTAAATTTCATTTTAAAAAAAATGGTAATATTTCATTTATTCATAGCTCTTTGGCGTGCCATTGGAGAGGCCTATGTCCAGCAGTGGACGAGAACAGGCTGATGATGATGATGATGATGATGATGACTTATTCATAACTCAGTGTAAATGATGCTAGATGTGTTTAATTTTATTGTAAATTTATGGAGTAGGACGTGGCCTTAAATTTTATGGTTAGTCATTTAGATTGTGCAATTAAAGTTAAGGCATGTCAGGCTACTTCGAAAGTAACTGACAACTGACTAAACACGCTAAAATAATAAAAGTTATATAGTTAAATAATTTACATAAAGATATAATTGTTACCAAAACTGGATTTGAATTCGCTATATTCATCTTTAAATATAAAATTAAGTCAGTTTTTCACCGAGCCATACATGTATAGAACGAAATCGTATGTATAAGGTAAATAAAGAAAGAAACTGAATTTGACCCGATTGTAATCGTTGTAGAGCTTCGCCATTATAAGTAGCTTTGATGACAATACACTAATAATGGTATTATCGAATTGGTCTTATGAGAGAGCCAGGATAGAAATCAAATAATCAAAAAAAACTTGACCCTCGTGGCATAGGAGTACTGCCGTTACCTGTGAGTGTAATGCGATGGCTGTGAGTTCGATCCCTACTCGGGGAATGTATTATTACTTAGTAATGTTTAATTAAAAACAAAAATATTATTTTTTAATTTCTTCGCTTTGGTACCAAGGCAAAAGCGCGGCTTTGAGTGCCGCCATTCAACACGGAATGCCTCGAAAATTCGATAGACGGTGGAGAACGGAGTACGTTAACACTAAGTTTCCGGGTTTCTGCCTATCCAGTGAACCTGAGAAAAAAACTTAAATCACGCAACCATTTAAATCAAAATTGGATTCAAACTTGCGTTATTCGTCTCTATATGTAAATTTAGTTTAGCTTTTCACCGAGCCATATAGATAGATACACAATATCCTATGCATAAGGTAAATAAACGGATGTAGTCCCACGATCGACGCCGGATGAGCCTTATCGACCGGCGCGCTAGTTACCATGCACCTGTACAGGTATATTTGTATATACTATAAACCTCCAGTTTGTAATATATATTTAAATCATACTATATGTACTATATGTATGTATCATTTTCTCGCTCTGGTAATGAGGCAAAGCGCGGCGTTTGGTTCCGGCACTCAACACGCAATGCCTCGATAAATCGGTGGAATGTAGGGCTTAAGTTTCTGAGATTCATTCTGGCGATCTAGGGATTGAGGCGCGGTGCGGCGTTCAGCACTGCATTCGGCTGCAAACGCGGTTGTGAGCTTGATTTCTTCTCACGGGAATTTATTATTTTCATTTCCTGGCTGTGATCAGCAGTTCCGCTACTCAATACACGTCCCCAAAATTGGTTGGATAGTTGAGATCAGAGTGTTTAAGTACTAGGTTCCCCCTGCTTACCCTGTTTATGTGAAAAAAGCGTGAAGCTTCTTTTATTTTATTAAATGAAATGCACTTTTTTGTAGCTTCACGATGTGCCTCGCATATTGCAGGGTAGGCAGAATGAACGAATGAATGAATGGGAACCCAGTGTAAAGACACTTCGTTCAAATTTAATAACTTCCGGTCCTCTCTCTCCGCCGCATTCTGAAGGCATTGCGTGTTGAGTGGCGGAATTCAACGCCACGTTTTGCTTCGTTACTAGATCGAAGAAAATTGAAATAATAATATATCGTTTCCTCCAATGGGAATTGAATCCACAACCTGTCGCGTTTTTAATAGTCGTGTCCTTGTGCTAATGCACTACGACTGGCCAATGAAATGCATTAAACGACCAATTTAGAAATAAATGAGATCTTACGCTTGATAGTACTTAAGAGCACTTAGATGAGCAAAGAGACCGCCTTTTGAAGATCAGTGGAGAATAAACAATACGAGTATGGTATTTACGAGTAACTTTTACTTTGTTTTTAAGGAAATTTAAATTAATTATTGTTTCTATCTAAGACCGTCGTGGTGCAGAGGCCTAAGGACGTGACTGTAACGCGACGGTTGTGAGTTCGATCCCCATTTGGGGGAAAGAAGGCTCTGGCACCAAGACAAAATTCCGGCATTGAGTTCCGCCACTCAAGATGCAATGCCTCGAAAATTGGGCGGAAAGTGGCGAGTGGTGTCACAAATTGTGATCGAACGAACGAAAAATCGTGAAAATGACAGAGTGTGTTTCAAAGCAGCCACATAAACTGACATATACTAGGGTTGCAAGTCCTAGACACTGTTTAAAGTTCCTCACCCTGTAATGCTATAAGCTGGGCACGTTCAATTTATGGAAAACTAAGTAATTTCTTCTCACATAATCTTAAACAAAAAAAAAAACAAATCTTCCATTACAAAGTTGTTCTCAGTGAATTATTTTCTCATAAAATTTTAATTTTCGTGTAAAATAGTCTGACGCAGACGTCAGGAACATCAAAGCTGTCATAAAATTCATATGATCCTATTCATAGCTGGAACCATCCCTACTTTATTGTTTTCTAAAGTTACATACAAATGAAATGTTTTATGGGATTAAACATATTATTTAGATAAGATTTGTTTATTTTTTTATTAGATAATACCAATTTATACCTTACTCATTTTAAAGAAAAAAAAAAGCATAAAAAAAATTATAAACTCTGCGCAAAGCCGTTTAAGCAATCTCTCATAGAGAAATATTGATGAAAATTGATTTATTCTAAAAAAAGGAAAGTAGTAATGAAAAATAAATTAAAATTTGATTATAAATTAATATTTGTGACTGTATATCAATGACATACGAGTATAATGAAAAAGGAGCAAGAAGAAGTTAAGCTTCATACTTTTCTCCGTATAGCAAGATTAGCGGAGAGAACGTAGTGTTAAGACATTCCACTCACAAACACCATCTCTAATTCAAGATGAAAAAGTAAAATTAAAATAAGTTACTCCCTCGAGTGGAAATCTCACTTCTCCTTTTTAAAGCTTTACACAGTCGCCTGCAGTAGGCAGAGAGAACTCCTGTTAAGACATTCCGTTCCTCATTAAGAAATTTTCGTCCCCCATTTTTTTATGGCATTCAACGCCACGCTTCTGCCTCATTATCAAAGCGAGGAAATGAAAATATAAAATATTTCATTCACCGAGTGGGAATCGAACTAACAATCATCGCTTTTACGGTCGCGCGCTATTGCCCCTGCGCCATGAGGCCTCAATATAAAATTATTAAATCTTCTTGTGTTCTAAAGTACCCAACAATATTGTTGTTGAACTAATGAAGAGGATTCGCAAAGCCTGGAATTACATTGAATATTATTCTGTACTTCAGTTCAAAGAAGTTTTTAAGCTTACAATATATCATGAGGGTTTATAGGAAAACTAATATGTAGTGGTTATAAATTATTATAAAAATCTCTCTATTTTTCTTTTTCCGCCTGTGTGTTGTATGGCGGAACTCATCGCCGCGCTTTAGCTTATCCGGATAAAAAACTACAAAATCCTTTTAAATAGTATTTTTATTTTCCTTTTAGGTATACAAAGAGAGCCTAGTAATAGGGCACTCCCTTTCATCCGTTTAAATAGATTTACGCATGATTCGGTACTTTTGTGGTGATTTTTCTCTAATATATTTTTTTCATATTTTTTCTAAAAGACCAGGCAAACGAATTTTCTGGTCATCTGCTGTTCAATGAGTACTGCTCGCCATGAACATTTCAGCACTAGAAGTAGGTTTTTAAGATGTTTGGTGATGCGCACTTCGAAAAGTCTCCATATCTTCGCTCTGGTGTCGAGGCAAAGCGCGTCGCTGAGTTCCGCCACTCAATACGCAATGTTTCCAGAATTCGGCGGAAAGTGGGGGGCGTTGTGTCTTCACACTAGGTTCTCTGTGCCTATCCTGCTGTAATCCTGCTGTAATCAGTCTTTATTAATAAATAATGATTCATTCCCTCGAACCCACGACCGTCACGTTACAGTCACACTCTTGTGCCGCTGCGCCACTAGGGTTTCACCACATCGTTTGATATATGTTATTTTATTTACAGATTCTGTACACGTAAAACAACTCCAACTATAAACTACCTGACAACTAGGCGTTGTGTCCCAAAACAGCATTATTAATGGGGAATTACAAACTTCGTAATAAGTCAAGTTTAAAATGACATTTAACTGTACACACGTGTCATATGAATGTTCATTGCCTACTAATTTTGATGAATATGAATTGAAGTGAAGGTTTTAACTTAGGTACGGGATCCAGCGTGAAGCCAAAAAAACCTAAACTTTAGTTTATATTCATATCATACAGAAGGGTATGCAGAGGGTACCTGGGAACCTAGTGTTGAGGCACTCCGTTCCCATTAAAACATTTCCGTTCCCCATTATCCGCTGGATTATTTGAATCGTTACCAGAGTCGCAGTCGAACTTACAACCTTTCGCTCTTACAATCGCAAGCTTGTGCCCCTGTACCTTGATTGGCCACGACTGGCGTGAAATGAAGGTACAAACTTTCTTTCTCAATCATTCATTTGGCTAGAAAGAGAGATGCTATAATAGTGCTCTGTCAGGAACGAGGCGCTTTTTCTATTTACTACAGTAAGGAAATGAAAATAAATCATTCCTCCGAGCGGAAATCAAACCTACTTATATAAAGCTTATTTTTTTAGCTTCACACTATTCCTAGCGGGGTTACGCAGAAAAAACAGATCGCAAGACGCAAAGATCTTTCGCCTCATCGACGCCCTCAACAAGCCCTCTGAGGAGTCCTCATGCTATTAAGTTTGAAGTTTTTGTAGTAGAACATGAGATAAAAGCCAATAAATGATTTCTGAGCTCAACCAATTCCTTGCCTAACCCATGAACGAACTCCAGGACTTCACTAAAAGCTACCTTTTAATTAGACAGTATACATATACATATATATGTACATATATTATTACATTTAGTTTGTAGAGGTTGTGGAAACTACAAGCAAGTACAGGTCAACCGCATACCCGACTGAGTGCTTTGTTATGTGGCGTTTAACATATGTAACTATAACATACTGACACTATATGTTTATACGTAAGCCATTTTAAAAATGTCAATATATTGATTGCTGTTTTTACGGCGTTGAGGTACGGTTTGTACGGTGTTGAATTCCGGCATAGAACAAACACGTAATATCTCAAATTCGGGTCAAAAACGGGGAACGGAATGTTTTAACACTACATTCTCCTCAAAGTTCAAGTTGGGGTCCTAGATCATTTAATTTGCACATTTTTTTAAATTTCCACCAAACTGTTTCCAGTAGTGTTTTTTTGTAACAATAGCTGTGTTAATGTTTGTACAAATATAATTTAAAGGTGACTGCTTAGCGTTTTTCAACATAATGATTCAGGAGTTACTTTATTTTTCAGTTAAATGACCGAAATAAATGAAAGTACCGAAATACTTTATTTCGGTACAAATTAGTATAATCGCACAAGTACCGTTTTAATGTAAAATGTTCGGGTCTTTGGTACCTTGAAGTATAAAAAAAAATCAAATTTTTATGTCTTATGGAAGGGATTCAAACCCACACTACATTCGACCATACATACCTAAAATCGGTATTTTGAAAAAGCTATTTATTTGTATTATTATTATAGTTATATAATTTATTAAGTAGAGTGGGTCAATCAGATGTCGCCTGTCTGTGAACACGACGATTATTGGGTCGATTTCCGCTCGGGGAAATAATTTATTTTATATCCTTGCTGTGCTTAAAAAAACGAATTGTGGCGTTCAGTTGCGCCATTCAACAAGCGATGTCTTAAATATCAAAGGGATTGTGGTAGATTTAGGTTTGGCTCTCTGCCATCCCTGTTATATGCGGAGAAAGGTGCCCTACAGTTACAATAAAAAGGGTGGAATGGGGAAATTAAGACCAATATTTCAATTTTTTAAATTATTTATTATCTTATCTATACATATAATTATATTAAGTTTTCCTTTATGAGACTTACTCGTTTAACTAACACAGGTTCATTACGCATTTCTAAATAATATAACATTATTATGATTTCTAAGTTAATTTTATGTTTATGTTTACTTGTCATGATGTTATGGATGATAGCCTAAATCTTACTTTGTGTATAAGAATTTGTTTAAATTTTAACAAAGATATCTAAATAATCTTGATAATATTGAAAACTAAATCAAAGTAAAATAGGAAGGTTGATAAATATTTAATCAAATAATGACTCAGGGCGTTCAAAAATACAATGTATCAATATTTTTGGGTTTTTTATTTATCACTGTTTTTTCCAAAATTGTACATATAAAAGTGGAAATTGTAAAAATAATATAGGTTTCACCAAAAAATATGTAGGATTTAGGAAAAATATGTTAAAATTTAGATTATTTTATAGATTTTCATCATGTCTATGGAAAATTTACATATAATATTTTACGAACAATTCTAATACTGTGTTATTAGGTAATCTTAAGTGCGTGTGATTTGAATTAAATATTAGTCTTATTTTAGTAACTGTTTTCAATGCATAAAACGTGCTTAAAGTGCCTTATGTACTTAATGATTTATTAAAATTTTCATTATAGTGTGACAAGTTGAGATTGTTTTTCATCGGTTAAAAATAGCTTAATATAATTATTTTAATATTTCTCATATTTCTTCAATTTTAGTATTTTATATATTCAGTATCCCATTTTGCCTCATTTCCCCGATCAGGTGGAGTAAGCAATATTAATTAAATATTATCTAAATCTAAGATGTTAGCATATTCAAACATTTTTCCCACATATAGCAAGATAGACACACGGAACCTATTATTGAGATACTTTCTTTCCCATGTGGTCACCATTTCATAATAGTACTAGGATTCAGATTTTGTCCTTGGTGACAGTTAGTGCTACTCATAATAAAATCAATTTACAAAACTAATTGCAAATTTACATGATCATCGAAATCATAAATAGCATACTTAAAAGTAAATTGAAATAAGTTCTCCTTTGACTCTACCCTCACGATATTATTCTACAATCTCAACTGGCCTATAATTTATCTATAAACGATTTATCTATTAAAATTTATACCTAAAGTTAATATGATGTTTTTATAATTTTACTAAGATATATATTTTTTTTCTTTTTTCTAACGTAACGTCTTCTTATATGTAACAATATTATATTTACAAACTATTTGTTCTAGAAGGCATAGGATTAAAAAACACAGTGGTCCTTTAATTAATTCTAAGGAAAAGCCTTACATTATTGGGGTTTATTAAAAATTGACTAAAATGAAATATATTCATATATATTTTATAGGTATAAGTGACTAGATTATAAATTAAAATGACAAAATTATTATGAAGGAGGGAAATAAGGTTCCGCTTCTTGTATACTTAATGCTAGAGGTGTTTTATTAGCATTTCTCAAAATGTTACTAAACATAACAATAAATAATCATAATAATAAAACATGTGTTACTAGAGGTCATAGTGGCGCATTGCGTGGGTTCGATTTCCACCCGAGGAAATAAAATATTAAACCAAAAACCAAATCAAAAACCCTAAGGATTCCAAATTGTAAAGACATCTTAATTTTCATTATTTTCATATAAAAAAGAGAGGCTATGCAGAAAAAAAAAATCTTTCGACAAATAATACTTGAAATTAATTTTAAGCTTAAGATTATTTACAGTGCTAATAAATATTTAATCTATGTATATTTGACTAGAGTATTACGCTAGGTTGATGTTTACACCGACGCCGGTAACGAAGTCATCTCTTATAAGCGGAAGTAGGGCTGGGTGTCTGAAACAATATTAATATACATGGTTAAGCAAATTTGATATGAATATTGATACTAATTTACTCAATTCATCAATATATTGATAACAATTGTTCAATTGAATTTGGTATACTACAGGGGTGTGTTTTATGTCCTGTTATGTTGTTGGTGTTTATTATTATTAGTGTAAAATTGTAAATTAGTATTTAGTAGAAGTCTTTAGTTTATTTATCCATTTACAAACTTTATTATTTACTCTTAATAGTTATAATATAAGTGTGAAACAAATAAACACCATTCAAGTACAACAAAACTTAACCTAAAATATAACTTAAAAACAAAAATGTAAAATGATTTCAGAAATATTTTAGGTCATATTACATTTGCAGCAGAAAATATAACTAGCTCTCTAAAACTTGGTCGTAAACAAACTTTAGTATGGAAAATGCAACATATATACAAACATATATGTATGTATGTACATGTATGAGAGGAAATATACGCACTCAGGCATAGGAAGCTTCATGGCTCGAGGGCCGTTATAACGCTTAAAACGACGTGAATCCTCGACCCTATAGCAAAGCATGGGCTCGGGCATATTGTATATCTATTTCCATGTTATGAATATGGAAGGTGTTTGACACCGATGTAGTTCAGTAAATACGTTTTTGATATATATTTGATGTTGTAAGTTCACATTCTATTTAGTTTTAGCGAGGGTATCAAATCTTGTTACATTTAAATTTTATACGTCCTGAACGTTTCTGAGTTTAAATATTCAAGAAGAATTTGGGACAAGAAACAGCATAAAACCAAAAAAAAATCAACAAAAAAAGCCGCGTGGTGTGACTATAACTGGTTGCATTTACAGGTTGTGGGTTCGATGCATATTCGGGGGAGTGAGTTTCATTTCCTGGTAAGACAAAGCGCGACTGGGTTTCGCAACTCGACACGTAATGTCTCCGAAAGAAAGCGAAAGCGGTGAATGAAGAATAGAGTGTCTTAACACTAGGCAGCTTCACTCTGCCGACCCTGTAGGTATATATACGAAGCAAAAAAAAAAGGCAACATAAACAAAAAAACAACACAAAACATATAGGTGCGAGTGGGGGGGAGAACGTACAAAAACAAAACAACTCACTCCGGCGCTGGCCACGGCGCATGCTTGTGTGTGGCTGCGCGCGCTCGAGCGAGGAGCGTCATGACCGCCCGCTTAGTCGGCGACATGGCGGCGCGCGCCCCGAGCAGAGGCCGCTTGCGACCGCTCGCAACCCCAACCGACCCACCCGCACCTGTTGACAAGCGGTTTTTATATGTGATGATAAGCTGTTGGTGTTTTTTAGCTTTACGCTGGATTCTGCATATGGTAGTAGTAGTAGTAGTGGTGAGTAGGCAGAGGGAACCTAAAGAGAAGAGATTGTGTGTTGAGTGGCAGAACTCAATGTCGCATATTGTGTTGTAAACAAATTAACAGAATAAAGAAAAAGGAAAATATTAAATTATAAATTTTCACTAGTGGGAGTTGAACCCACAACTATCGCTTTTACAGTTTCTCCCCTTGTGCCATTACGCCCCGACGGCATATAGCTATTGGATAATTGGTTCAAATTTGATTTTGGTACTTTTTCTCTTCTGTTGTAAAACGGGAGTGCGTAACCTATTCGGGAGAATGAAATTATTTTCATTTCGATTCTGAGTTCTGCATTCTACAAAGCTAGCAACAAGTAGTTCCACCAGTCAAAAGGTAAGGATGAAATGTGGAATACGGAGTAACTTAACACTAGTTTTTGCCTACCCCGCTATGTGCGAGAAAAGGATGCCACTAAAAGAAATTAATAATTCTCGAGTCGCAAAAGGTGAGGCTTGCATGGATAATGGATGGAAAGCAGTAAATTAAATTAATTATTATAAGAAGTCTTTCTTTTCCTTACAAAATATTAATAACAGAAATAAATTATTTTACGTAAATTTAATAGGGCACAAAGTGTGTTGCATAATTAACTGGTTGTGGGTTCAACTCCTACTCGAGGAAACTAAATATTTATTTAAATTTATATTATCATTTCTTCGCTCTGGTGTCGAGGCAAACCGCGGCGTTGAGTTCCGCCACTCAACACGTAATGCTTCCAGAATTCGGCAGGGAGTGGGGAACAGAGTATCTTAACACGAGGTTCCCTCTGCCTAACTTGCTGTGTGCGGGACATGTTTTCCGAGCCGGTGGTAATGAATCCATTATATAAAAAGTAATTTTTAATATTTTTCTGCCTTCTCTGCTCTATGTGGAAGGTATGTGAAGCTAAAAAAGATTTTTTTTTACTAGAATAATGTACTGTTTGCTCTTTTAACCTTGACATTGTCAGCAAGTTTTGTAGGTAGATAAGTTAGAAAAACTCTGCCCTTGGTGGAGAGCTTAATCAACGATTTACAAGCGTACCCAAATGTTCTACAAATTTGTGACTGCCAAGCTCTTCTTGCTAAATGATTGAAACTATTTTCAGTATATAACTTCATATATATTATATAGGATTATTTGAATTCGCAATGACTTCCAGTTTTAATTTTACAAAACAATTATTTATTGTTATTAAATATTAAATTAAAAAAAAAGGAAATAAATATTCCTTTAAACAAACAAATGTCAATATAATGGCAACAAAACAATCAAACCACAAACAAGAATCAAGGAACATGTCCAATTAAAAGAACCAAAATGAAATAATTAAAATGTATGGAAATAAGCTTAATGCATTCACTGTTGAATAAAATTATCAGCCTCGGGCTTGCAGCGGTCGCTGACCCAATTATTCTACTGTATGACACTTGTTGGAAAGTATTTAAATATATCAGTATTAATTCAAGCGAAATTCGACGTCGATATATCTATTAATTACGGCCTACACGAGTTGTTGAAAATATTTTTGTGGATTCGATTATTAATCGGGAAAAATGTTTAAGCAATCCTTTGGCAATGGCAACACGCTTTATCCCGTATATAGCTAAGTAAGCAGAGAAAACTTGGTGTTACGGTCACTCCCTAGATTTCCATTCCCGAAATTCCTCCCAAGTTTAAGGATGTCACTTTTCATCTTGTTATCGGACTCAGGAAATGAACATTATTTATTGAAAATCGAACCCACAACCTTATTATCTTATAATTATTACTTTCATTTTTGTTTAATTTTAAACACAATGGGCACACACATACAACTCACGTCCATTAAGACGAACACATTTTTCCCATATGTATATATAGCTTAAACAAACAAATTAATTACAGTTATCTCTCAAGTCATCTCTCTCTCTCTCTCTCTAATTTAATTACCGCAAATCTATAATTGACCAACCGTCATTTGACAATCCACTGATCATGATGATGGCAGGATCTGTTTTCAATTAAGACTGTCAGTTGCAATTACTACATAGTAAGATGGCTAATTGATACCGCTTGGAAGAATCTTTATAATTACAATATACAGATGGAGTTAGAGTTCCAGCGCGGTGCTTAGTTACGACACCGGTTACCTAGTCCGTTGAAAGTCTGTTCGTTTGGAGTTGGCAGTGGGGAATGGAAAGAAAGAGTATATCTCATAAGGAAATAACGGGACCCTTATAGGATATTTTATCTGTCCGTCAAGATCACTTCTTTCGAGATCGCGTGGAGATATCAAGTTGAAATTTACATTAAAAAATACAGCTTTTTAGTCAAAGCAATTATAAGATAGGCGCATTTATGCATAGGCTTTACTGCATTTTGTAATCCGCGTAATCTAAACCTATATGGTATTCCAATCTCATTTCCTAATTCAATCTCATTTCTACCATAAACTTAAGCAAATATCAAAGTATTATCATTTTTGCCAATAAAAAGTTTTTATGAAAACGCCAACTTGTGAAGTATACTCCAATCGTTTGTGGGCATAACAACAAGCCGGCTCATAAATTCAGGAACAAAGTCCATCACTCACCCACTCACTGTTAGGTAGGCTGCGGCGGTAAACAAACGTTCCGTTGTTTCATTCTGTTGGGGAAAAATAATATGATCTGCAAAATATCACCGCAACAAAAGACGCCGAATGAGATTTTTGGGTGTGGTACAAATTGCTAGGAGTTTGGGATTAATTGGTTTTTTATTTTGTCTTTTAAGTTTCACGCTATATTTCACATATAGTAAAGTAGACAGATAGAAACTACTGGCGTAACTGAACGCTGCGCTTGCGTTTTAACTCATTGTTTTATAGTTCATCTGGAGAGGAAGCTATTGGTTATATTACGTCTCTGAACAATAAAGGTGGATTGGTGTAATCACGTTAATATTGTACTAAGCATGAATAACGGTATTCATCGGAATCATTCAACGGAAGTGTCTTAATGAGAACGGAGTGTCTTAATATTAGATTCCCAGGTTCCTGTTGCATACCCTGCTATATGTGTGGAATACGGTGTAAAGCAGTAAAAAAAGAAAAAAAGATAATACAAATGTCCTCGATAGACACTTTAACCTACAACCATGACTTTAAATTTAAAAAACTCGACACAACTATTGCCTTTACACTCAAACTCAGTACAATTGAAAAATATTGGTATAAAAAGAACCAAAATAAGCCGTAAAACAGTGTCAGCCTCTCGCTTGAGCCACAATCGTTTTCTCATTACACGAAAGTTGAATTTTATCGTTTTGGAAATGTAACAATCAACAATCGTTGTGTAAAAGGCCGAGTTGTCTGTTTAATTAAATCACAAACTGGGAGTAGATTGTTGTTATATTACTTTGTGGCTTTGAAAACGCGATTGTTGTCGCGCTTAATGGTTTTTATTGTTTATATTATAAAGCATTTTCTCGCTCTGGTGACGACAAAGCGCGGCGTTGAGTTCCGCCACTCATCCGATGTTTTAAGAACTGGGAGGGAAGTGGGAAACGGAGTATCTTAACACTAGATTTTTTTCTGCGTACGCTTTTACATGTGCGATACAATGTTTAACAACGGCTGTGTATTTGTTTCCCACTCGAACGGAATTGTGTTCCGCCATTTAACACGTAATGTCTCAAAAGTTGGGCGGATGTTAGGGTTACGTTGTGTCTTAAAATTAGGTTCCTTCTACCTTCCCTGTTATATACGGGATACAGTGTGTGGATAAAATAAAAAATGCATTATCTGCAATCAGAATCAATTTCGCAATTATCGCGTGCACCATCAGTACAAGTCTTAGGTAGTATCCAACGCTATCGTATTTATGTAATTAAGATCCTCTTCTAGGGACTATAAGATTAGTGAAATTAATTGACATACGAGACTTAATTGATTATTATCTATGTAGTACTTCTATAATTATAGAATTTACGGTATACATATATCTTATCAACCAAGAGTGGGAAGGTAGTGTCTTAACACTAGGTTCTGACTGCTTATACCGTTATAAGAGGAAACGCGTAAAGCTGTTTCTTTTCCAAATAAAGTTGTCCAAAAAGAAACGATACCTAGGCTTTGATGAGGATCTCTTTATGAAGGTAAAAAAGACTGACATATTGTTTGAACAGGTAAACTAGGAAAATCTATGACAACATAAAATCTTTTAGAAAGAAACTAAATACTCTTTGGCGGTAAAATTTTGACATTCCGACGAATTAAAAGATCGTCTAAAATCCGACATACGTTATAAGCCTGTAGCGTGGTTGGTACAAAGGTATTACTTTTAATAGCCGTTTGACTCAAAGGTACAAAGATTTAAGCGATTTAATGATATGTCACAAACGAAAACAAATTTGAGAAATATAAAGGAAAAATATTCAATTTTCATTTGAAGTCAACAGCTTAGATGTTAATATTTTTATGTTACTTTTTAGGTAACTTGGAGGCTAAAATAACATTAAAAGGAAAAAATCATTTTTAGAAAAAGCTTTTATTTAAACGCTTTAAAAAGGAGAAAATAAAACGTGTCTTTTAAATTTTAACTATCAACTCATAACCTCATTGTACACAATTTATATGATCATAAAAACTTGTCGGCGATTAACTTGTGTAAATAAACTAGTACTAATTTAATTATGTAAACTCTGCTAAGTTTAAATTTTTAAAGTTTCAATTTATTTAAATATTTATTAACGCGACAAGCTTAATTGGTGTAGAAATTCAAAATAGGAATTATGAAATCTATTTCTAAATAATAAATTTATTAAATAATATAAATATCATCAAGACACGCGCCAGCATTTAAGTTAGTAAACATTTGCTAACTTTAGTTGCTTCAAAAAATCTCTTTACATTGGAATCTTCTATTTGATATAAGATAGCGCAGCCCGGCTAGCTCAGTCGGTAGAGCATGAGACTCTTAATCTCAGGGTCGTGGGTTCGAGCCCCACGTTGGGCGACTCATTTTTTTATTAAAACGTTTGTTTTGTTTTTTGTTATAAGATTTTTTTGTGAGATAATTATAAAAATATTGTTATTTTCTTATTTTATGTCAAGGTAAAACTATTTTCAGCAATCTTTCCATTTTATATAATAGTAAGACAGTGCATATTATTAATGTCTTAATGGGAACGGAGTATCTTAATACTAGCTTCTCAGGTTTCCTCTATATAGTATTTATTTACTCTTACGAGCTCTATGTACTCATTAATGGGTCCGCTCCGCTCGCGGCGGGAACTAGGCTTTATAATTGAAAATAGGAAGTAAAGATCATAGTGTGCTAAGATTAATACATAAATGCCTTCCAAACAAAAACAACCACTGATTTTTATAAACATTATACATTTATATAAACAAGTAAGTTACAAAAATGTATTTTCTTTTGAAACCAACTGAAATATTTACTTAAATTGTACCCAAAAACGATCGTCATTAAAATTGCGGTGTAGGTACATTATATTCGTTAGAGTTTTAAGCGCTACCAACTTTTGTATCACAAAAGCTTTATTGATAAAAGCGTGATAAAAATGCTACGTTCTGAGGGAGGCTTTTGAGACAAAACGTTAACAGCCTCCGTCCATTGTTTGTGTATGGCCATTATTTTTTGGCAATTTAATTTTGTTTTCTTTGAGGCTAGCCGTGGAGGCTTACGAGCGTAACCTGGCTCTCGGCAGGTTGTAGGTTCGATTCCAACTCAAAGGAATCAAATATTTAATACTTTCTTTTTCTCGCTGTAGTAACGAGAAAAAGCGCGGCGTTGAGTTCCACATACTTAACACATAATGGCTCCCATATTCGGCGGAAAGTGAAGAACGGAAGTGTCTTACTGGGAGCGGAGAAAGTGATAAACTGAGAGTCCTAACATTAGGTTCCTAGGTTCCCTCTGCCTACCCTGCTATGTGCAGTATCTAGCGTGAAGCTAAAAAAAATATCAACTATAAAATTATAAACGTACCGACCTTGTGTTGCGAGCGCGTGCACGGCGGCCGGCTTCACGCCGCGCAGGGCGGGGTGGGCGTGCAACATGCCGCCCAGCACTGGGCTGCTTAGACCGAGGATATCACCTCCTCCTAAGTTAGTTAGTTAGTGAGTTAGTAGCTTATATCTGATTTAGTCAGTTACTTTATTAGTGATTTAATTAAGATAGTAAGTTAGTTTTGGTGTGTTGGAAGTTGGAATTAATGAATTTGTTATGCAATATTAAATGTTTTATTCAAAAAAAAATATCCTCTGCCTAGATATAATAACCCATAATATTATAATTTTTAGTTTTTTTTTTTTATGGAAAAAGGGACAAGGCAAACGAGCGTTCGGGTCACCTGGTGGTGATCACCGCCGCCCACGACCCCGTGCAGCACCAGAGGAACTACAGTTTTTAGTATAAATACTATTTATAAATAAAATATAATTATAAAAAATAAATATAATACAAACCTAATATAGAATTCTGTGTAAGCAAATGATGTGTGGGCGGCTGTTGTAACACGCCCCCGCCCACCAGGACGCCGTGGCCCGCGTGACTTTGCGCAAGCTGGGGATGTAAAAAGTCAAAGTCAAAGTCAAAGTTTGAGTAATTCTACTAATATAATAAATGTGAAAGTTTGTGATGATGGATATTGGTTCCAAACAAATACTACTGAACTGAATTAGATAAAACTTTGTAGTAAGCTTTAAATACATTAGAATAACATATAGGATATAGTTTATATATAGATTTTGTAGAATCTATATATATAAAAGGACTTGTCCTCACTGACTGAGGTAAGACGCACGCACAGCCGTAACCGCTGTGCGTAGAAACGTGGAATTTGGACAGATGTTTACTTTTGTAATCTGGACATCCGCTAAGAAGGGATTTTGAAAAATTTTAACCCTAAAGGGGTGAAATAGGGGTTGAAAGTTTGTATGGATTTTTTTTTAAATCGGCACAGATTTTTATGAAATTTGAAATTTAGATTTTTAAAAGTATTTAATTGAACACGTGTTTCATCGTTTTCTAGAATTCTCCCCCTACGGGTGCAAATAAGGGGTTGAAAGTTTGTATGGAAAAATCTTTAAAACGCCACGGATTATTATAAAATTTTAAATTTAGACTCTTAAAAATATTTAATTGAACATATGTTTCATGGTTTTCTAGAATTCACCCCCTAAGGGTGCAAATAAGGGGTTGAAAGTTTGTATGGAAAAATCTTTAAATCGCCACCGATTTTTATAAAATTTGAAATTTAGACTCTTAAAAATATTTCATTGAACACATGTTTCGTGGTTTTTTAGAATTCACCCCTAAATACGCAAGCGAAGCTGCGCGCGTCCGCTAGTTTAGCTATAATTTAACAATAAATTTAAGCGGGCGAAATCGCGTTTGGGTTGCTAGCGTAAAGAAAATTGCAAAATTCTATTATGGAAAAGGTAACCAAAAAAAACCATTTTTTTGCTTAGGAGTATATGAGTTCAACGCCAACCCCTGAGTCTACCCTGCTATGGGGGAAAAAGCATACAACTGTTTTTTTTTATTTATTTCAATTATATTACCTTAACTTACTTTAAATGACTATATAAAAAGCTACAACCATCACGACTCACGCGTAGCAGTGTTAATTAGACACGTCTTAATTACATTACGAGGGTGAAAAATATTTGTGGGAAATTTTAATGCTAGACATTGAAAATTCGATTCGATTCTTCTCTTTTTTTCTTCTCTTATTTTTTGTTTATCCTTACGCTGTAGATTGCATATAGCTGGGTAGGTAGAGGAAGCCAAGTGTTAAGACACTCCGTTACCCACTTTTCGCCGAATTTTTTAGGCATTGCATGTTGAATGGCGGAATTCAACGCTGCGTTTTGCTTTGACACCAGAGCGAAGTCTCACGAATAGCTGATTCGAAATAAAATAATATTTTTCTTATTCAGATATACTTTACAACCACGTTGATTGATTACACTGAAGATAAATAAATATATTCCAATAAGGAATGACTAAAGAGCGTTTGTTTTAAGATAAATTGATGGTAATTTTTTATTCACAGTTTTTATTAACGTTCCTAGCTCCCTAACGGGTGTGATCATGACGCAATTTGGTTGTTTATGAGACGGAAGGTAGTGCCTTCAAATCCTAGGAATTAGAACATAGATATTTACAATATCACGTACGGTGCTATCTTAAAAAGTACGGTAGGTTTTCGCTATTCATTATCTATATATATAAAAGGACTTGTCCTCACTGACTGAGGTAAGACGCACGCACAGCCGTAACCGCTGTGCATAGAAACGTGGAATTTGGACAGATGTTTACTTTCGTAATCTGGACATCCACTAAGAAGGGATTTTGAAAAATTTTAACCCTAAAGGGGTTCAAAGTTTGTATGGATTTTTTTTAAATCGGCACCGATTTTTATAAAATTTTAAATTTAGATTTTTAAAAGTATTTAATTGAACACGTGTTTCATCGTTTTCTAGAATTCTCCCTCTAAGGGCGCAAATAAGGGGTTGAAAGTTTGTATGGAAAAATCTTTAAATGGCCACCGATTTTTATAAAATTTGAAACTTAGATTCTTAAAAGTATTTAATTGAACACATGTTTCATGGTTTTCTAGAATTCTCCCCCTAAGGGTGCAAATAAAGAGTTGAAAGTTTGTATGGAAAAGTCTTTAAATCTCCACCGATTTTTATAAAATTTGAAATTGAGACTCTTAAAAATATATCATTAAACATGTGTTTCGTGGTTTATTATAATTTACCCCCTAAGGGTACAAATAAAGGGTTGAACGTTTGTATGGAAAAACTTTAAGTCGTCATTGATTTTTATAAAATTAAAAATTTAGACAAAAATATTTCATTGAAGACGTGTTTCATGGTTTATTAGAATAAGTAAATAAGCAGGCGAAGCTACGCGCGTCCGCTAGTATATTTATAATTTTTTAATTTGTGGAACTTTAAGAATGTATTATAACGGCGATTATTAGGATAAAATATATCATTATTATCTTTGTTGTTTTTAGTTTCACGCTATATGTATATAATAGCCACACCATTATAGTCTATGCGGACAAAGCCACAAGCGAAGCACTAGTTAAAAATATAAACATAGCATTTACCAAGCGTTCATTTCTCAGACGGCTTTCATACATATATGCCAAAAAACAAAGAAGTAATCAGGCTTTTGAATTGCGGCGTGAGCGGAATGCTAAACTAAACACTTGTTTTTTGATGCTACCAAATATTCTTGGCCTAGAAAGGATAGGCATACTTTATGAGAAATATTTTTAAAATATACATTCATCGTATATGAAAAATCATGTTCGGAATTATTTTGACGTATTTAGTCACACAAACGTGCGACTGTAAACGTGACAGGCTATGGGTTCGATTGCCATTGGAAGAAATAAAATATTTTCAATTTTTATTTCCTGGCTCTGGCAAATCTCGGTGTTGAGTTTCGTCACTCAACACTCGAATTCGGTGGAAAGAGGCAAAGCTCAGCGTTGTGTCGCCACTCAACACTCGAATTCAGCGGAAAGTGGGGAACAGAGTGACTTAAAAGTAAGTTCCTAGTTACAGCGTGAAGCTAAAAGATATCTCTTGATATATATTATAGTTGGATGAATATATGTAAAGGTAAGATACATTTCTACTAGCTTCTTTTTGAGTCACTACTCAACGCACTTTGTCTACCGGAGCGAGAAAAAAAACCTGTGTGGGCATCGAACCCACTACTTTTACATAAATTATCCTGATTTACATAATTAACTATTAAACTCGATTCAGAACATGTAAAATCATTTAACAGTCTGCCTCTGGGAGGGGTTGTTTTGAATAACAACCTTGGCATGGCATGTTTCTGTGTAACAATATTCAATTGTGAATTATATGATTAGGAATATGAATAATAATTGATAAGCCTGAGTTTTTGTTTATAAATATATAATTTTTGTTATTGTTGAAATGGTATTAGGGTAATGTCTTAAATATTGGGTGGTAAGTGGGTAACTGAGTGTCTTAATACTGGTTCCCTTTGCATATTCTGGTATATACGGGATACAGTGTGTAATTCAAATAAAGTGAAAGGCAAAGTGAAGCTATGCTTTACACACATCTCACTGCAATCCTGCACTGTAGTAAAGACAAAAAATAGAAAAACCGGAGAAAAATGTCCAAATCACTATCTTTTTTTATGAAAACGTTTAAAATATTTAACGGAGAGGTATTTAGTGTACGTTTTTTAAAAAATAAAATACAAAAAAAGAAAAAACATAATAATTAGAAATATTTATACTCTTCCTTTATAACCGAAATTCCAATATATATACAGTATATATCTCTCGAAAGCGTCCCTGTCATCACTTTAAAACTATTAACTATAGTTACAAAGTATTAAACGAAACTATTGAACGTTAGTTGCAGCACTTTGTTAGCTATAGAGATTAAAACTACTTTGTTTTAATATATTCGATAGTCGTTAGCGAATGCATAATTTATGTGAGAAGTTGTGGTTACGTGACTTTTCTTCTATGTTGTTATAATAAAAGCAGTTGCAAGATAATTTATTGTTGAAGGTATCCAATTTTCATTAAAAATGTAAAAAAAAAGTAAAATTATATACAATTTTAAGCGTATAAAAAAGCATGCGTAGTATTTTAACACTAGGTTAATACACGAAGAAAAGTAAAACGTTCAAATATAAAATTTTAAATGTAGCTTCCACTAAAACTCGAATTCATGGTCTCTTCTTTCGATGGTTTTCCAAGATTTTTTTGTATCCTGTACAAAACTAAACGAGCTTAGTGTTAAAACACTCCGATCCCCATCTACTATTTTTGACACATTGCATGTTGAGTGGCAAAAATGAAAAAAAAAAAAAATCATTCCCTCGGCTGTGAATCGAACTCACAACCTTTGCATTTACAAGCTACGAAGGACTCATTTATTTCCACTATTATTCCTTAACTATTAAACGCACAAACTCCACATAGCCACATAATTAACTTAGACTAGCACTAGCTGACGTCACGCCGTTAAAAGCTCTACGAGGACGTATCTAGAAGCTGCGGAACCAACAGCTCAGTTCCGAACGCGGAATTGGGTCGAGCGACGTGTTGTATGAACGATTTATCAAGTTAAAGTACGCTCTGACATCAGTGTTAGTAAGTTTGGGAAGGGTTTCATTTGACTACCTTATGGCATAGTTGTTACTATGGTTAAATTAGGTACGGTACAAAGTTGAAATCCTCTGTATAAAATTTTTATTACTGAGTGTAATTTTTTAATATTTTTAAAGCACTAAATTAAAAGTAAGGAAAGAAAAATATTTTTTTGAAATTGTTAAAAATTTTGACGAAGAGGGAATCGAACCGCCTAAAATATGACATACAAAAAGTATGATGTATTTATATTACTTGTACTACATTATGTAGCTATCATTACTTAGAAAATGGCCTTCCAAGCTTCGCAGCAGTTAATGGTCCCATAAAAAACTTATTACGTGACGCTTAATTCACTTCAGAACTAAGATTTGGGTCTAATACATTCAGATTTTGGGGTCGAATAATGGCCAGTATATATACGTTATATAGGGATTTCTAGGCAAAGTGGGCCTAACTAAACTATTGCTGGGACAGCGTCTGACAGTAATTTGTGAGTTGAGTGCAGTGCGATCTCCACTCTCCACTCCAATGATTGTAATTAAATTAATTTCATTTCTCCATTTTGGTAGACATCACTAAGTTTCCTCTAGCCTGTCTGCGAGAAAAGGCGTGAACTTGCTTCTCTCTATTTATTATTATCTATTTTGCAACATTTTTTTAATGTAATTGCAGCTTGTGGTTTGAATTGCAATAAATAGAACAGGTAATAAAATGACGTAAAAAGAAATAAGAAATTGTTCATTTGATTCTATGCGTGGTCTACCAAACAAAAATATATAAATTGGCTTAATTTCTTAAGAAGAAATTTACTGCAAAACTTACACTTAAAATGTTTAATTGTAAGTTATGCCACTTCGACACAAACAATCTATTATTTGGGAGCGTGTTTGTTTCAAAGCTCTTAGTGAAGCTTTAAGACTTCAAAACACCTGTTACTTTATTTAAGTATAGTCCCTTTGACTCTGAACTATAGGCACGAGATTGTAGTATAAATTAAGATTATAATATTGTTGTAAGCTATTTTATTAATAACATACGCCGTCTTAGCGAAATGGTAATTTAACGGTCATGGGTTCAATTCCTACTCGAGGGAATGAGTTGTTTTCATTTTCCTCTTTCTGGTAACAAGAAAAAGCGATGTTTTGTGTGTGACGTATGTCTCGAAAATTGAAAGGGGAGGGGGATTGCACGGGGAATGGAATGTCTTAACATTATGTACTTTCTAATACAGCTTGAAGCTATTTGATTTTGACTTAGATTTTTTTTCACATCTGGGGAAGTCGATGATGTAGGCAGTTATTTCCATTTGACCCAAGTAAAGTCACCGGAAAAGCTAGTTATATTATAATCAAATTTACCCTTAACAATAATCTTATGAACCTAATATGACCGCCTAACCTTTCTTGACCTTAAGTATAATTAGAGTTATTCGTCATACTTAGCCGATATTGCTAATTGAATAAGCTAAGGATTTTCGGAAAAAAATCGTAAAACAACCAATTTTCGTCACGATTTTTTATGTAATGTACTCGTTTACCTATTTAGATTGTGATATATTGTCGATGTCCTTGTAAGTTATGAAATTGATTGACGTAACCCAGTATAAAGTTAATATTACTATTTTTTTAGGGTTCCGTTCCAAAAGGAAAAAGCGAATATGAAGTGAATTTTTTTTTGCAAATAGATGAAAAAATCTGAAAAATGAAAATATTATTGCAATACAAATACGGAAATAAAAATCAGACATATATCCTTCGCATCTAAAGTCATATAATAACGATGTCCCCGGTTTTTACTAATGCAATAGCATTAGCAAAAACTGCTGAATTTAATAAAATTCTGCAGTTTTACGCCTTTTCTCACCTAACATAATGGGCAGAAGGAATCCAGTGTTAAAATCTCACTTTTCACCCAATTTTCAAGACATTATGTGTAGAGAGAGAAGCAAACCTCACTGCCACACTTTATCTACCAGAGTGGAATGAAAATAATTAAAATACAATCATTCTCCCAAGTAAGAATTGAACCCAACATAAACGCGCTTACATTAAGACTGCTCCACTGCGTCATGAGGGCTTTAATTCAAGTGTATATAGATTTAGATTACCTGATGATGAGCCAGATGTTCAGGTGCAGGTGTAGGGGCTGGTGGCGAGAAGTCTCTAGCGTTTGGCGTGTGATTGACTATCGCTGGTAGCGGCTGTGCAGGTGTTGGTGGAGCTGTTGTTATCTATGAAAAAGATAAAGGAAAAAATATATATTTACTTTTCATTAATAATGTAGTTATTAGTCAAACGATAACGATGTCACATATGCATTATATTGTGATGGATTGAGGACTTAGGTTCGTTTCTTTGCAGCTTCACGCTGTATCCCGCATATAGCCAGCTCAAACCTATTGTTAAAACACTCCGTTCTCCACCTTCTGCCCAGGTAAAAAAAGACATTGTTTTAAAATCGGTGTTTCGGTTTATGTCACTATTATATAGACGTAAAAATTAATATATATTATATAAAAGTCCATTTCACGTAGCTAGTTTGCCATTCCAACGATAAACGTGGAAATCCTTTTGCCAAGCTCGAATCTTTCATTGCAAAAGCAGCTACAAATATGAAATGGAAGACTAAACCGATTATACTAACAAAGGACTCTCGGTACTATTGAAGATAGCGTCGCGATTCACAAAATTACCCTTTACCCTATTTGAATAGACGCCAGCAACAGACGGATAGAATTTAGAGATAAGATTAGATAAATTGTAATGTGAAACTTTGAACCTAGGATGGTAGGTACAGTGGTGTAGTGTTCTTTAAAAGTAAGAAGTAAGTATTTCTTAATGACAATGTTCCGATGAAAATTTAAATGGTGATGATGATATATATTTTTTATAATAATATGATAAGTAAAACTGTCTTCCACTTTCTTAATTTTTAGCCTGATTTTTGAGACATTGGGTTGCGTTGAGTGGTAGAGCTCAACGTCGCGCTTTGTTTTTTTATCAGAGTGAGGAAAAGAAAATAAGTCGTTCCCCCGAATGGGAACTGAACCCACAACCGTTGTGCTTACAGTCATACTCTATGTGCTACTCCATAACAGCCTCAAATTTTTTGAAATATCAAAAGGAGTAGAGTTTGGAATTGTGCCATCCAATTACAGATTTGCGCTGTACTAAGAGATTATTCTGATGTTGAAACGCAGATCAGGTTTAATTAACAACGCAAATTTGCCGAATATAATTAAATATTTACTATCTGTTCTCGAGATAGCGTATGTGTAAGTTTGTATTATAATTATTTCAGAAACTGCCGGTTTCTGCCAATTAATAGTACCGCCGTACTGATGTGGTGTACCTGACGAAGACGAGATGGTAGGGAGTTCAAAATCTTTCCCCAAAGGGTGATTGAAAAACAAAGTAGCATATAACAAAATATTCATTTACCCTTAGATTTTAGCAATATGGTATTATATGAAATACCCTTTTAAGGAAGGGTAAATTTAGACCTCAGAAATTCCTTTCTTCATATATATTATATTCATTTATATTTTTATAGTAGTATTATAAAACTTATGAGTTTGTTTAGTTAAACGAGCTAACCTTAGGAACTACGGACTGGAATTATTTTTTTTGGAGCTACAAGATAAGAAATAGGTATACTATTTTATATTGTTTTATTTTTATCCCTTTTCGGCGAGTATGTTCACAAAATATTTTATTTATACTTTATATTTGGGTCTCTCCCTAAAAGGGTAGTGAAAACGACAAAAAAAAACAAAACTGAAAAAATGACTCTTTAATACTATACAAGGAATATTTCAAAGAAATCATATATGGAGAAACTAGGAGAATCTAACAGTTTAAAAATGTAACAATAACTTGAATACAGATAAAATTTCGAGTAGACGCCAAAGTGTGTGAGATTGACAGTCCTATCTCCTAACGCCTTCGGGAAATTGAATATATTTTAAAGAATCAAACGTTCGAAGCAAACAAATATATTCCGATCGTCGTATAAAATAGATACGAACTGGGAATATTTCTCAAGTGTCTTCTTCTTTATGTTCCTTTATTATTAACTTGTCACTCATTTGTCGAAGCTAGCGATTGTATTCAGTTTTGGTTGGATATAGATATAATTTTTCCATAAATTTGCCTTTTGGGTGTGGTTTTAATATGAAAATTCAATATTTGGTGAGGCACTTATAAAAACATCTTTCAGTTTTCAGCATTAATATTTTTACACAAAAATATATCACACAATTTTGAAAGTATGTATTTTAGAAAAGTGTCCTTATTAGTTGCTATTACATTAAAAACTAATTATAAAATAATACATTTTGATTGATGGTTTGATGATGATTAAATTTGAAAAAACGTGATAATTCTCCACTTACCCTCTGTTTATTCCCACTGTCTCGCAATGGTAAAGTTTCCTCGCTGCCACTCCTTGACGAATCTGGCGGTGTCAGCCGCCTCTGTTCATTTTGAGATGACAAGATCTGCATCTCCAGCATCTGTTCTTGTCTTATATCGTCGTTATAGTCCTGTGATTGAAAAATATATATCGTTTAGAAAAACTATTATGAAAACCATTCTCGTCATTCCGCTGGAAGTTTAGACATTTTGTGTTGAATGCGGAGTTTAACGCCGCGTCTTTTCTTAGTGGAATAAAAAAAATTAAAAATAAAATTCCACTGTGTTAATCGCATTTAGAACTATTGTTCATACTACAATGGCCTCATAATATCTGATAGCTTGATGGTTGTAGCTTCGAATCCAAATTGAGTATTTTTTAGTAGGCTTAGTTTTTAATTTTATTAGATTGCAATACTAAATAATCTAGCGAAAAATTTTGATATATCTACTGTAAAAAGACCATTGAAAGTAGGACATTATTTTATTAGGCATAAAAATATAATTTATTATGGCACTTAAAGGTGACATTCCAATGACCTTCACGATAAGAAGTAGGTAAAAAAGCTACCATTGTAACGGTATGAAGAATATAATTTCCTGTGTATAAGGGTTCCGTATTTAGAGGTAAGAAAGAGAAATCTTAATTACAGATATTTGTTTATTTGCTTATCGATACGCTCGTAGCGTAGCGGAAAAGCGTCTAAATGTGAGCGCGGCGATTATGGGTCCGATTACCATTCGGAGTAATTAATTATTTTCATTCTTCTCCGCCACTCAACAAAGCCTCGAAAATCGAGCAACTGAGATTGAGAGTGTGGGGAATGGAGACTGCCTTAAGACTGCCTTAATGCATACACTGCTATACATTGATTTAAATTGAATGATGGGTTCGACACCCGCAGTTCTTTATTCGGTAAGGTTTTAATAATAAAGCACCCACCTAACACGCAATATCTCGAATTTGGACCGAAAGCTGAGAACGGGGATGCCCAAAACTAGATTCTCTCCGTCCGCTATATACGGGATAAAGCGGGAAGCGTTATTTAAATCAACCTCATAACCTGCAATCATTTCCAAGGGACCATCGTTCCAAAGTATAATTTGCAATTATTCCATTATTTTCCCTATTCTATCCCAGTTCCTTTGAACGACATTAAAAAGTTTGCAACCATAGTTACCTTTTAGGATGTGAAAATTTCGCCCGTTTTATTTGTAACAATATAACTTTGCCTCTCGAGGGTATGAGACTGATTTGTTTGTCAGTTCGCGTTCATACTGAATTTGGAAATTTAGCTCCAATATTTATTTTTATGAGGCCATCATGGCGCAGAGAAGGTTCTGGGTTCGATTCCCATTCGGAGAATTAATATTTTTATTTCCAAGCTCTGATAACACAGTGTAGCGTTGAGTTTCTCCTCTCAAGTCTGTCTCGAATATTGGGTAGAAAGCGGAGAACATAATATCTTAGTTAAGGTTTGGTGTGCCTACCCTATTATGCGGGAAAGAAGCTGCTTATAAAATGCTTACATTTATATAAATAAAACTTTACTTGTTTATTAAATAAATACCGTTATATTAATTAAAAATATATTTTTGATAACAAATTTTTATTCAAAAGATCAGTTGTAATAAAATGAAAATAATAATTTTCTGAAAGAGTTGTGCTGATGAATGTAATTTATATAAATAAACAAGATCGATCTAGATTCTGCATACCACTATTTAAATTATTGAAAATAAATATATAAACATACAAATATATCTAGAGTTTTATTATATGAACAATAATTACAAAAGTTTTATTATAATTCTCTAGATATTGCGTATAAAATAAATAGCTAAGCTACGCTATAAACTACTAGAAAACTACTCAAGCAAATAGCTTAGCATAGCATATGAAAACAAAAAAAAACTTATTTGAATTTATATTCACATGTAAAGCTCTAAAAGGTTGTAGGTTCGATTCACATTATAGTTAATTCCTGGTAACAAGACTAAAAGCGGCGTTGAGTTCCGGTATTCAATACATAATGTTTCGAAAATTAGACGGAAACTATAGAATGGAGTGTCCTAGCACTATGTGCCAAGTAGCTAGTACCTATCCTGCTATATGCGAGATAAAGCTTGAAGCTGAAAAAATCTTAAAATTTATATTCACATGTAAATTTTCCGTAACGTAAAGTTCCTTAGAAACCGTTGTTTTTACAGACAAATAGAAATGGGAAAGGTTTGTTCAGGTGTTATATAAAATATAGTTTATTAAGGTTTACGAGATTTATATGCCACTGAAGAGTCGTTATCTGGAGGTTATTGTAAGTGATGCTATTATATGTATTATGCTATGGATTAGGATATACTTTTTTTTAGTTTATTTTGTATCCCGTATATAGCAGGATAGGCAAAGTAGAAAGTATACCCTAACCTAGAGTTAAGACACTGCGTACCCCACTCTCTACTCATTACGGGAATTGAAAACAATTCATTTCCGCGAGTTAGATTTTATAAATGTGGTATATATATGGTATATATATATATGGTATAATATATTATACCATAACGGCCTCAATAAATATATTTTACCCTTAACCTTTCTTTAAATGAAAGATAAAAAAATAAAAATAGTAAAAAAAAATTCAAGTGAGAATCGAACCCAAAACTTAACATCACTTAGCTTTTCTTTTATAACTACGAAGGTCTAATCCAATTCTTAACCCATCAATACAAAAGGACGGTCAATATGATTTTATATATACATAGGTTGCATAGAAATATTATAATATGTATGAAAAAATCCGATTTGAGGGTAGAAATCAATCAGAACGTAAATTGGTTTATTTTGGGTTACGTGGCGTAATACGTGAAGGAGAGATTTACGGTTTGTTAACTTTAATAAGCCCTTCAGTGTTGAAAGTGGGGTTTGACGTATAAGGGGCCTGACCTTTGACGTTTATTGATGTAGAAAGTAACATCACGCTGTATCACGCATATACAGAGAGAATCTAGTGTTAAGACACTTCGTTATCCACGCACTGCTCTATTTTTGAGTCTCTGAGCATAGAGAGTCATCTTTACTAGTGAAAATAATTCGTCTCGTCGAGTAGGAATCAAATCCATGACCTTCGTGTTTATAGTTAGAATAGTGGAGTTTCAGTGTCGTATATATATTGTAATTTAATACATTTTCCTTTGTTAAAAATCAGTAATGAAATACTTTGTGAGATTATTTTCTTTGATAATTCCGTTAAGGTTTTAGCTTTAAGCTTTTACTTGTATAGCAGTGTACACAAACTGTGACTCTGTGTAATAAGACACTCAGAATATCTACTCTTTGCCGAACTTTCGTGGTACTGCGGAAATCAACACCGCGCTTTGAACGAAAAATGAAAATAAATAAATAATTATAATATTTTCCTGAAAGTGAGTCGAATTCACAACCAGACGGTATCCCACTGTGCCACAACCGTCAACTTTTGTTCATCTAGTTAAAAAAAAATCAATGAAGTCAACTTACTGGCACCAAAAACCTTCTTAATTCCGCAAGCGCATACGCGATCCTAGCGTGTGCTTCCGCTGGTGTCGCAAAAGCGCTGATTTCGACGTGCAGCTCGTCCGAAAGATGTGCAAACTTGGGATCGCCAGATACACGAAGCTCTTCTTCCTAGAAGTGTTTTATAAAGTTGTAATATGGGGGTAGGCAGAGAAAATTCTGAAACGAATGTATATATAACGTACGATATTGCGTATTGAGAGATGGAAAATAAATTGAAGCGAGTGGGAATCGAACCCATAGCCGTGGGTAATTATAGTCAAACCAAAATTGAGTTATGCTAATAAATTAGAACAGAAAATATTTACTTTATTTCTCTCTCTCTCTAATGTATTACCACGCGTGGGACACACAACCTTGTGATAAGACGATATAGAGAAGGTTCTTTGCTAACTGCCCGAAATCAAAAAGTTTGTGCACTGAGCGGTGCTTAACGCCGCGTGTTATGTTATCAGATTTTTTATTATTTATCCTAATAATAATTTTAAATATTGTTATACCTTCTGACGATCCTTCATGGATCCTCGTCCTAAGACCGCCATTTTGCACATGGTATCTTCTTGCAGTCTTTTCAATGAATTGCCTTTTGGTCCTAGTAATTTGCCCACAAAGTTAAACTGAAACAAAAGATAACACACTTACATTCAATACGTATAATAAAATTATAAATAACCTCTGTACATGAAAAATACTAACGTCATAGATATTTAATTTTTTTGTCTGTTTGTGTGTTGAACAAATTTAAGTGTAGTTTTCATTTTTAAGTGTATTTTGACTAGCTTCCCTTAACATTTTTTACGTTCTTTAGTATTTAATTCAACTATAAAATAATTCAAGAAAAAAATACATTTTATAATTTTATGTGCTTCCATCAGTATCAATAAAATAAGGTATGAAAGGGACTAAGGGATATGAAGAAGTTTAGGAAACTTAGACAGAGAATTTCCGAGACATTGTGTATTGAGTGGCGGAACTCAGCGCCGTGTTATGTCTTATTACAAGAGCGGGAAAATAAAAATATTATGTAATTCATTTCTCTTTTGGAATCGAACCCATAACCGTCGTGCTCACAGGGATACACTGTGCCCCTATTCTATTTTCTTTGTATATATCTTGTATGGTATATTTTAACTACGACTGAAATGCACCAGAGAGCGAGCACCCGGTATTTTGTTTTGTTTCCCTATACATATTTATGTTTGTATGGCGATGTACGCTGTATTTTTGTTTTTAGAAACATTAAATCACAGAACTCTAGGATACATTGAATCCAAAAAGAAGAAAATGATTTTATAAATTACTCAGAAAATTGTTTACTTCAAAGCGCAGTATAATAAACAGAAAGAAATAATAATTTTAATATTGTTAGTATAAATATATATTAGACTTCCGTTGCGGAGTCGCTGACAGAGAAGGCACAAGCGAAACTACTGGACGTAGAAAGTCGAAATTTGAGGTGTAAGGTTAGGAATGTAGAGAAACGGAAAAAACGGTTTTTTTTCATTTTATGTCCAAAAGCCCGTACAAACGAAGTTATGGGCGACGACTAGTATGCTACAAAAAGTTACAAGTAAAAACAATTTTAAATAGTTACTTAGTGGCGTAACGTAAACCAATTTAAAAATATATAATTTTTATAAAATGTTTTAGTCTAAGATAAATTATTGGATTATTTGAAATTTTATTGATTTTATTACTACAGTTTGCTGTTGTTTTCCAATGCAATTCCAAAAAAATATTATATATCGACTTAGTATTAAATTACGAAGGGTTCTCTAAATAATTTTCCTGTGGGATTTTATTAAAGTAATTGGGTTTTGGAACTTAACACCAAACTTCCTCCAAATATCTTCGGTACATTTTAATTGACGAACGTCCGACGAATCCTATCTTGTTACGTTAAAGTAAATCATATTTAACATAGTTATAGCTAAGTTATCTATAACTAACATTTTTTTAATATATATATATATATATATATATATAGTGAATCAATTCTCTACTGTCTACCTTTATGCTTCCTTGATTAGTCCATTAATAATACTGTAATCTGTAAAGCCCGGCGTTGAGTTCCGCCACTCAACAGGCAATGCCTCAAGATTCGGTGGAAAGTGGCAATGGAGTGTCGTAATACTAGGTTTCCTCTTCCTACCCTGCTGTGTGCGGGATACAACGTGAAGCTGATTTACTGTAAGCGATTAGAAGGATGGTTGGGACGCGTCTTCGTGGTTGTCGCCATTTATGGCCCAAATTACGATCTTCGTATATTAGACTGTCGTAGCACAACGGTATAGTATCTGACTGTAAAAGGGATGGTTGTGGGTTCGATATCCACTCGACCAAATTATTGTATTTTTAATTTGCAACTGATAGATAAAGTGCAGATTTATTTTCCACCACTCAATACGCAATTTTTCAAAAAACGGAGAAAAAAGTGGAGAACGAAACAAAAACTCACGTTTTTGTGCTGCTTTTTTAAGTAGGTAAACAGTACTCTTGATACCAATAAAAATATGCAAAAAATGTTAAAATCGTTGAATTATATTCATTGGAATCCAGTAAATTATTAAATCCAAATGACGACCTTCTCTGCTCGTTTGCTGGAGCAAGTGGGGTGAATGTAATGCTTGCTTTGTTTCATTAAGCCTTCCCTTTGAATATAATAACCCCTATTTCATATTTTAAAGAGAAAATATTCTTTGGAGGAAATATTGGGGATTTTGGAGCTTTATGTAGTGTATTCGAATTTGTTTAGAATATTTGTTATGATCATATTTTATTTTAGCTATTATCTATTTTTGGGGAATAACCAGTATTTATTAATTTATGCCATACTTTATTAAAACAACATGAATAAGTAATTAATAAACGTAGAAAAAAATGAATATTAATAAAAAAAAACTAAATATACCATTAGCTAAATTTAATGGAAATTTATTAGGTATATATTTTTTTGTCAGATGTTTTTCGGTTAATTTTTATGTATCCTATATTTTTTAAAAAAGCAGAGGTTATTTTATTGGCGTTTCATATAATTCAATAATTTTGTTAACACTAAAATTTAAAAAATACTGAATCTTTATATCACTTTAGTGTTTCAGAATTGTTAAAGAAGCATTAACAAAATAAAATCTAGGAAATATAATAAAAAATAAGCTTTTACTTGCTTAATCGAATGAAGTTAAATTTATTCCCTATTAAGAGATAAGTATTTTTTTCAGCTTCGAGATATATCCCACATATGACGTGCAAGCAAAGAGAAACTAGTGTTAAGACACTCCGTTTCCTTTACACCTGGCGATATGACGCCCTAAGTATACAACACTGTTTATATAAAAAATGAAATTCATAATACACAAATGAATCACTCAACACACTCAAGAGTTTATCATCGTCATTTCTTAAAGCTGAAGACATAACGTATTGGCTCTCAGTTGGCCCATTCTTAACAATTGACGTTTTTTACTGATATAATACATTTTATGGAAAACACACGAGTGGCAATTTGGTAGCGTTTTATTATCATTTTTAAGGTAAATAAAACTGATTAGTTTATTATTATTAGATTAGGAAGACAGCCTTATAATATTTTCTTCCATTAATTAATAAATAGATGAAAGAGAAGCTGAGAATCTGTATCTGTTAAAATTAGTTCGATTTTCATTCAGGAGATAGAATTATTTTCAATTCCATGCTCCATTAAGAAGACAAAGCACGCAGTTGAGTTCCACCACAATATTTCTCGGAACGAAAAATGCTATTTTGGTATTAAGCCATATACGGTGAAAGCTCAATAAAAATAAATAAATTACACTAAATTAAGAGGCCAGTGTCCAGTGAAGTAGAAAGGCAATAAAAAATTTTTCACCTTCAAATTTAAAAGAGTGACCGTGTGTTTTCACCAAATATTGATTTACGATTAAGGTCGCCTGCACACGAGACATCATGAATTTCAATAGGTTTAGAAAGTATGGATTTTGACTGGATCAACTTAGTTGTGGTACTACAATGACAATTTTTCTAATGGCATTATCCTAAGCCTTCATATATTTTAGCTTTACGCTGTGGTGGAATTCTACGCCGCGTTCCGTCTTCATCTATATATACGATCTTCGTCTCGTATATATAAAAGGACTTGTCCTCACTGAGGCACGCACAGCCGTAACCGCTGTGCGTAGAAACGTGGAATTTGGACAGATGTTTACTTTCGTAATCTGGACATCCACTAAGAAGGGATTTTGAAAAAAATTAATTCTAAAGGGGTGAAATAGGGGTTGAAAGTTTGTATGAAAAAAAAAATAAATTGGCACCGATTTTTATAAAATTTGAAATTCAGACTCTTAAAAGTATTTAATTGAACACATGTTTCATGGTTTTCTAGAATTCTTCCCCTAAGGGTGCAAATAAGGGGTTGAAAGTTTGTATGGAAAAATCTTTAAAATGCCACCGATCATTATAAAATTTTAAATTTAGACTCCTAAAAATATTTAATTGAACATGTGTTTCATGGTTTCCTAGAATTCACCCCCTAACGGTGCAAATAAGGGGTTGAAAGTTGTATGGAAAAATCTTTAAATCGCCACCGATTTTTATAAAATTTGAAATTTAGACTCTTAAAAATATTTCATCGAATACATGTTTCATGGGTTGTTAGAATTCACCCCTAAATACGCAAGCGAAGCTGCGCGCGTCCGCTAGTATCAGATAGAAAAACGCGACTGGGAATTTGATCAACTCTGGAGAACTAATTATTTTCGATTACCCACACAGTGAAAATAAATCGCGCGATTGAGTTCTTTCACTTTCATTGAGTGCTAAGCGGGCGGAGAGTCACTAGGTTAGCTGACTCTGCTATATGCAGGATATACAGGTCAATATAAAAATAAATATAGCCTAAAAATGGATACAATTCAGTTCTCTAGTAACAAATGTGCAATGTGCAGTTCGAGTATTTGCATAGTTTTGTGCAATCGTAAATAAAGGCCGGTACGGTCGCGTGGTTGAAGGTATTTATTCTAGACTCGACTTCGAATTTAAGCCAGTGAATTACAAAATGTATGAGGGCGAAGAGATTTCCTTCGTCACCTGTCGCTGTGATAAGAAAGTGCATTTTAGGACTTTAAGCAGTATGTAGAGGCCAGTCATAGCGCTGGGGCATAAGTATGTGACTGTAAACACGGCGGGTTGTGGGTTCGATCCCGTCTCGAGCAAATGAAATATTTATTTAAATTAATATTTTCATTTCTTAGATCTGGTTTCGAGACAAAGCGCGGTGTTGAATTCCGCCACTCAACACGCATTGCAATGTAATTTGTCAATTATATAATCATCATATCGAGCCATGCATTTTTCGTAAATATTACTAAACCTTTACATAGCTTAGGTGAAGGCTTAACACCAAGAACAATTCGATTTCCTTTATTCACATTGTCGTATATGAAAATTTATTATAGAGTTCAGCACTTCAAAGTCCGAATTTTTGTCACGCTGGACTCGGCATGTGTCATGGTAGATGCTACGCGATGAAAGTAGAATAATCCATTCCTTCCAGTGGGAATCGAATCTACAATCTTCGTGTTCACAGTCACACACGGTGCCGCTGCGCTCGATGGTCTTACTTACTTATTGCTTATTCATAAATGTATTACGTAATTTACAAATTTACATACTTTGTTCATAATAATCTAATTGTAAAAGTATGTGGATATTATACTAAGATTATATAAAATATAAGTAAATACATTAGTCTATCACGAGAATATCTAATATTATTATACTAGCGTTAAAACGATTTTCTTGTAGTTCCACGTGTTCATGGCTCCTATCCCGCGGGATCTCCATAGCTGCTCTAAATATTGCTTCGATTCATTGACTCGACTCATTTCAATTTGATATCCCGCGGGAATTATCGACTACTTTGCTACGTTCCGTTCCGTTCCGTAGAGTTGTTTAACATCCAAGTTACGTAACAAAGAGATTGTAAATGTAACTAAATATACGTGGGTATATTTTATGAAAACGATGTTAGTTTTGTTCAATCCCGTTGGAAGATTTTTATAAATAAAGCGCTTTTTGTAATTTTTCCTTGGCAATGTAATTATTAGTTGTCAATAATTCTTAGAAATATCCTTGTCGAGAAAGAATGTCAACGTGACGATTTTAGGTTAGATTCTATTTATTTACTCCATCTATTAACAAGACAAACCCCAGCGTTGACTTCTTGGAAATTGAGGTTCCCTCTGCCTATCCCGCTGTATGCATGATATAGTACCTATGCGTGTAACTAAATGAATATATAAAATAATCTATTTAAATAATGTATTAAAAACATTGAAATAGAGAAAATTTTATCAAAATGGGTCTAACCATTTTATAACTCAACTCAACTTATTATAAATGAAATTGCAAGTTAAACTATGCTCTTTCATACCTCTCTCTATATAATGTATAAGCACACACATCTTTTCTTTTACATAATAAAGCAATTCTCGCTAGGAATGTTGTAAGTCTTGCAGTCTGCAAATATAATACTGTGCGGAGCACTAAATGCAAAATATATGAGCGAGGAGAAAATTCTATTTGAATATGGAGATCGGTATGGTGGCTCTGTAGGTTCTGTAAGCGCGACTGGTGTAGGTTCAATTCCCACTTGAGGAATGATAGATTATTTAACTTAATGCATAATGTCTTTGGATCGAAAGCGGAGGAGGAATGGAGAGTCTTAATTGGCAAAAAAAGCGTGAAGCTGAGAAAATATATAAATAAATATTCAGCAACAAACACAGTCGTATGTTCCACTCAGGAGAATATATTGTTTTCATTTCCTCTGTTAACAAGACAAAGGGCGCTGCTTATTTCCGCCACTCAAAACGCAATGTCTCGAAAACTGGGCAGAAAGTGGACGATATGTCTTGTCCTTTTAGGTTCCCTTTACCTGCTATATTGCGGGATAGAACAAGAAGCCAAAAATACAAATATATTAGAATCGAACTATCTTATTAAAATGTACTGTATACCACAAAACAAACTTACTTCGTTTAGAATGCATTTGGATTTCTCACCGAGTGTATATTTTAGACAACACCTGAACCAATATAATCTGGATAGTCACTGGCTCTAAGCACAACTTTTCGTTCCGTAAACAAAAGTCTTGGGCACTATCCAAATAAAATAAAGTGATTTTAAGGTGTGCATTTAAATACTTATATAATTTTTCTTTTTTCTAGTACTAAGCAAATAACAGTGTTGAAATCCGCCACTTAATACACAATGTCTCGAAAATTGGACGGAAAGTGGGGAGCAGAGTGTCTCAATACTAGACAAAATGAGTGCATATACCCGCAAATTTGAGTTTGTCAACTTTTATAAATTGTAATTCTCAGTGATCTACAATCCTAAAGTTGGTACGGAACCCTCGGTGGGTTAGTCCAACTCGCACTTGAACGGTTTTTATTTGTTTGTTTTGGATTAAAAATGAAATTTAAATTGGTAATTTTATCATTAAAATAAAGCCTTAGCTTTTTAAGGAACAAGATCTTACATTTATTGTAAAAAAAATATTTTGCCCACTTTTGTCCACATACAGACATTGTGTGCTGGACATGCATGTGCTGGATTGTTTTAGTATATTTAAAATATTAATTTTCCCTAAAGTAAAAGTCAAAGTAATCACTCGACCGACGCTAATTTACTACTAGCGACAAAGAAAAAAACACTGAAAACTTTTTAACAAAACATTTTAACAACAATAGAAGAATATCTCTGTCAAAAATTATTTACCAAACCCCACATAGAATTTTAAGACATACTCGTATCTCATCAAAGTCGCGGCACGTCCACCAACAATGTGCCAAACAAGCTTCGTACCCCTACTCCTATAGCAGCATAGTGTCAATTCCAGTTGCACTTTCAAACTAAATTAGGTATACCTAGAGCATAGACGTCGAATCGGAGTTATGTTCTAAGCACGTCTCAATATAATGTGCTTCTGAACTGAAGACCAAGGTACACATTGTGGAGCACGATTGAGTGGTGCCTGGTGTAAAGGATGGAATATTAGCGATTTATTATATTTTTTTTTACAGCTTCACGCTTTTTCTCACAAAGCAGGTTAGGCAGAGGGTAGGGAAAGTGCTAAGATGCTCCGTTCTCCGCCTTTCGTCTAATAACTTGAGCGCGGAATGAAAATAAATCCTAATCGATTAATCATTTCTCTGAAAGGGGATCGACTCATTAACATTCCGTTTACAGTCCAGGCGCAGTTCAAATGTGCCACGGCGGACTTTCAGAAAATTATTTTTTTTTACTCTAAATAGAGAATAATAACACATAGTGTCAAGATAGTACGTTCTCCGCTTTCTGTTAATTTTATAGATATTTTGCTTAAGAATGCAGAGAAAAACGCTACACTTAAGTGTAGTGATAATAATGATAATTATATTTGTTTCATTTTCATAATTTATTAGACCATAAATTGGATATTTTCATTATCTTTAAAAAAATACAAAATGATTGTATTTAATTCACTATTAGTAGAGTTGTACTATTCTTTAGGTAAGTTATGATGACATTCATTTCTAGTATACTATTAATAATAGGGTACAATATTTTTCCGAACTAATTTCACTTATCACTTGGACCACGCTAAGTGCGTGATACCGAAGAAAGGTTCGACAAAAGTACTCTATTAGTTTCCTCTAGCCACTTTGGATCAGCTGATTACCTATAGATATGAACGTAAAGAAATAAAGAAAGTATAGTTATTTCGTCTTAGTTATATAATTTTAGTTATAACTTTTTTTTTAGCACGTAGGCAGAGGGAACCTGGGCACCTAGTGTTACTTAGATACTCCGTTCCTATTAAGATAATTCCTTTCAGTCGAATTCTGGAGGCGTTGCGTGTTGAGTGGCGGAACTCAACGCCGCGCTTCACCTCGTTATCTCTTTTAAAATGTAAATTATATTTTTGTTTAAAATAAATTTAAGCAATGAAATGTATTAAATAAATATTTTCTTTAGATTTATAGTTTCACGCATCATTCTATCATTGTCTAGCAAATGGGTGACAACAAAGAGGAAGTAAGACACTTCGTTCTCTCCTTACTATCTATTTCGAAAACATGTTGGTTAACAGAACCGAATGCCGCGGTTTGTATTACCACCCGTCGATTGTAATATTTTGTCTAGCTTCACGTTGCATTCCGCATATAGAACGTCTTGCTACCAGCGTCAGGAAATAAAAACATGCGGGATTTAGCGTGATATGCGGGATGCAGCGTGATACTAAAAAAAATAATTGGCTTATAAAAAGCCACCTTAAAACCTTCTTACATAAAATAATAGTATATAATATACATTTCCAATATTAGTATATAATATACATTTCCAAGAATAGTCAATTTATCGAAGAATAAAGGTGAAATAGGGCAGACGAGACTGAAATTTGAAATCAATCTAGTTTATTCGACTGTCCCATTTTATTAAGGACATAGTTATGAGTTCGTCGTGAGGAATTAGAACAGAGGTCGTCCGAGCGTGTGAATACAAAGGTTGTAGGTTCCGTTCCCATTTGGGGAACTGAATTATGAAGAAAATAATATTAACAATTAAAGTTATGGGTACGATCCACAACTCATGGGAATAAATTATTTTTGTCAATAGCTTGATATATTATATATAATGTTGATGAAATGGATATATAAATTTAGATTACTATTTCATTTTCTCGAATGTGATCGAACCCACAACTGTCGCGTTACAGTCACACCCATGTGTCCCTGGGTTACGACGGCTGAAATATAATGTATACAAATTTAATTTCTAGTTACTAACCAACAGACAGAAAAGAAACACTTTAAATAATAATTCTTGATAATCTCCTCGATAACAAGAAAATTGCGACACCAACACCAAATATCTTATTACTGAGGGTCCGGTGGCAGATAATTTTTCAACAAACTCAAGTAATTTTCCTCAGAAGTGTGGAATAAAATAAAATAAAATAAAATAAAATAAAATAAAAAAAATAAAAATAAAAAGCCTTTTATTTCTTGCATATTATTACAGTTTGATTAAGATTAATATTAAGAAGATACATATGCTAAATGCAAGAACCCCTCCTCAGATGAAGGTGAAGGCCTCCTCTAAAGAAGTCCATTTCTCTCTGTCTTGAGCTATTTCCGGCCAGCAGGGGCCAGCGATTTTGACTACTTCGTCTTCCCATCTCGTATAAGGTCTGCCTCTGAGGCGCCTGCCCTGTGGGCCCTTCCATTTGGTTACCCTGCCGGTCCACCTCTCGTCCATTTGCCTCGCTACGTGCCCTGCCCACTTCCACTTTAGTTTTTTCGCAAAGCTTAAAGCATCTTTAGCTTTGGTGATTTTTCTAATTTTAGTGTGGCGAATTTTTTGGAGCTTTTTGATTTTTAGCATGCTTCGTTCTATTCCGCGTTGGCAACTGGTTATTTTGTTTTTTACTTTCGTAGTATATTTCCAAGTTTGACACGCGTAGGTAAGGCTCGGTAGGAGGCATGAAGTCCATACTTTTGTTTTGATACTTATTGGCATGTTACTTTTAAATATTTCTCTTAAGGACCAGTACTTATTCCAGGTATTTTGCACTCTTCGTTCAACCTCTTGTTCATTTTGTTTATTATCGAATCCGATTTGTTTCCCAAGGTAGATGTATTTATTTGTGTATTTCAGAATTTCATTGTCTATTGATATTTTTATATTTGTGCTGTTTGTCATGACCATTGTTTTTGAGAGGTTCATCTCCAGTCCTACCTCTTTGCTGGCTGCGTTTAATGAATCAAGCATGGTTTGTAATTGTATGTGTGATTCTGAAAGTAGTACTATGTCGTCTGCGAAGCGCAGATGACTTAAGTATTTGCCGTTTATGTTAAGACCTATTTTGTCCCAGTTAAGTTTGTTAATTATTGACTCCAGGATTGATATAAATATTTTTGGGGACAGCGGGTCTCCTTGTTTCACTCCTCTTTTGATGGGAAATGAAGGGCCTGTGTCTTCTAGCTTTATTTTGGCTGTGCTTCTTTTGTAAATATTTTTTATTACTTCTATATATTCTGGTTCCACGTCTTGAGCTTGTAGAGCGATCCAAATACTGGAGTGGGACACGGTGTCGAAAGCTTTTTTATAATCAACGTACGCGATGTAGAGCGCTCTTTGCTTTTCCTTGTATTTTTCTATTATTAATTCTAGTGCGTGTATATGATCAATGGTTGAAAATCTCTTGCGAAAGCCTGCCTGCTCGATTGGTTGTTTTGATTCTAATGTGACGCTTATTCTTTTGTTTATGATGGAAGAGAACAATTTGTAGATACACGAAAGTAAACTTATTGGTCTGTAGTTAGTAATATCTTTCGGGTCTCCTTTTTTATAGATAAGAATAATTTCCGATTCTAGCCATTGTGATGGTATTTCAGCAGTTTCTAATATTTGGTTGAATAAATATGTTAAGGGTGGAATTAGTATCGCGTTCGCTGTTTTAATGACTTCATTGGAAATTCTGTCGGGTCCTGTGCTTTTTTCTGTCTTTAGTCTTTTTATCTCTTGTAAAATTTCGTTTTCCGATATTGATGTTATATTTCCGCTCTCTTTAATATTAGTAGAGTTAGCATGGTTATGGTCAGTGCTCCATTTGTCTTTGTCGCTATATAGCGCTTTGTAGAAATCTGTAGCTACCCCTATAATTTCCTTGCGATTATTTACTATCCTGTCCTTCCGATTTAAGCTGTCTATCCAGAGCTTGTATGTTTTTAATTCTTTAAGAGCCTTTTTTGAGCTTCCCGCTTGTTTCAGGTGTTTTTCGTAAGTCATCGATCTGTAAGTTTTATAGTCGTGTTTTATGTACTTACTTGTTAGTTTGTATAGTGCTGATAGTTTATTTTTTTGGGCTCGAGTTTTTGTCCTAACATGCTGAAGCTCCTGTCTACTTCTGATGAGTGCCAGCGTACGTTTTGTTAAGACTTTATGGGTACCTTTTGATATTTCTTTGGGCGTTTGTGCGTCGCGTAAGCTCTGAGTTATAGCATTTGTTAGTTTGTTATAATATTCTTGTACTGATGTTTTTCCTTGGCAAATAGTTATATTTTGTAGCTGGGACAAAAGGCCTTGTTTGTAGTTAGATATTTCTAACTCTGTTTTCAGTGATAAAGTTCCCTTGTTTTTATATCCTGTGCGCTTCTTCTTTTGTTTTGTGATGATCATGGTTGCTCTGATTGGTCTGTGATCTGACGGGTAGTTTAGGTTTAGGACTTCAATATTTTGGCATAAGTTGGGTGTATTTGATAATATATAGTCTATTTCGTTTTTGTATTCTCCATTTGGTGAGCGCCAGGTCCATCTTTGGTTGGGCTTTTTGGGAAAGAAGGTATTTAGGATTGCTAGTTTGTGTTCGACGGCGAGTTCGATAAGTCTCTGGCCTCTGTCGTTTCTTTTGCCGTAGCCGTAGGGCTTCATTATCAAACGTTCGTCTTTCCTAGGTTGTCCTATTTTTGCATTAAAATCCCCTAGTATAAAATAATTTTTATAGGCTTGGGTAATAGCTTTGTGGACATTTGAGTAGAAAGAGTTTATCTCGTCCTCGCTTGCTGCTTCAGTCGGTGCATATACTTGTATAAGTGACATGGCCAATCCGTGAATATTCAAGTTTAGTAATGCGACTCTATCGTTAATGCTAGTGAAGCTTTCAATCCAATCTTTGCGAGTTTTATTTATTATAAAGCCGACTCCATTTCTACCGGGTATTAGTCCGGTGTAGCATAGTATGAAATTTTTATGTTCTTCAATTCTAGTGCCTTTGCGCCTTATTTCGCACAAGCCAATTATGTCGTATTTAATTTCTTGTATTGCTTCATTTAGTTCAATTAATCGTTCGTGAGTAGATAAAGTTCTTACGTTATAGGTTATTATATATATCTTAACTTTTGTTTCATATGTAGGGATTTTTAATATTGATGTTGAAGTATTTTTATGTATTTCTGAGGATGTATGGCATTTCTTCTTTAGAGGGTTTTGGTCTTGATCCTCCACGGTGACCAGCCGGATTGGAAGATAAGGTATAGTTGCTAAAGTTGTTTGTTGCGTTTTTTCTGTTTCTGAGGAGGGCGGTAATTGCTGGTATTTGTCGGCTGTTTTGCACTCAACGCTTGGCGTGTTGTTTGTATTTTTACTCACTAAGAAGTTAAGCATACTTGGTTTCACAATTCCTTCAGATAGACTAGAGGTTCGTCTTATTTGTGTGTGTTGTCGGTTTTTCTTGCTAGCCTGTACTTTAGTAACATCGTAGGTAGGTGTTTCAGGAGATATTGACAGTATTCTTTTATTTTTACCCGTAGATTTGTTTTTAGGTATTAACACAAGTTTATCATATTTAATTTTTACTATATTGCCTTTCTCTCTCTCGAGTTTAGCCTGCTCTTGTAGCTCTTTTCTCTTCTGTAGTATTTGCTTCGGGTAGTCCTCCGTTATATAGAATGTTGTTTCCCTTAGTGCCTCTCTTCTCTGTTTGAATATTTTAATTTTTGTTCCAAGTGTAGTAAATGTAGCGATTATTGGTCTAGACCTTTCTCCTTTATTACCGATTCTCTTCACTTCTTGTAAATCTCTCTGGTTTAGATCTAGAGAAAAATATTTATTTACAAATTCTATTATGATATTTTCCAGCATTTGGTATGAATTTTCGATTTCATCGATACCGAAGAAGACGATGTTATTTTTTCTAGCCTGTTTTTCTATGAAATAAATTCGTTTTTCTTGATTTTTTAACATTTCTTTAAGGTTATCATACTTTTCATCCCAAATTTTAAATTTTTCTTCTAAAATGCTATTTATATTCTGTGTTACTGTTTCTGTTACTTTTTCGCTGCTTTTTAAGATGGTGTTTTTTTGTGCGTCGAGTTCGCTCTGAATTTTACGCAGAGCAATCATTACCTCTTCCATGATAGTTGAGATATCGTGTTTAGCTATATTTTTGAACTGTAGGTGCCCTCTAGTGAGTTGTGCTGAAGTTCGCCGTAAGTGACCGGCAACTGTATCGATCGCTGATTTGTGGTTCTGTCAATAGATGGCGTTAATTTCTATATAGTTTGTTGTTATTTTTTATTGCAAATCATTGCATACTGTTAGGTTATAATTTTGAGGTTTTGTTTTAGGCTGCACTTGTTGATTTTTACTCACAGTGTGCTTTCTTGAGCCTGTCTGTTTATTCCTTAGGCGTTGTTCTGCGTTGTAGTGGCGTAGGGTGCGTTGGGTTAGTAGAAAAACCTTCGGCACTGAACTTCACAGATTTTTACGTTATTACTTGTTATTGAGATCTGCCCACACTGTATGTGATAATTTGTTGGGTTTGCACTGTCTTTTTACTGATTCACTAGATTTTATCACACTTGTTAGTTTTTATGAACACAAAGTAGCACGGAGGTGAAGTGAACCAGAGCTCGCTAGCGCCCTCTCTCTCGGAATAAATGAGATCGTAATACAATGATATACTTTGAGTGTTATATTTGTCAAGCAGTAGCATATTGCTTGTAATCGCGATGGTTGTGAGTTCGATTCCTAATCGGGGAATTGATTTCTTTTCACCACCTCCCATGGGATACGACAGTGCACACACATTTTATCTTTAGTACGAGCTATTTTGTAAGCCGTCTATGTGGACAGTCAATATCAGGAAAGCTAGTGCTAAGACACTTCGTTTTCATTACCGTTCATCACTTTATCACTTCCGTTCTCCACTTTCCGCCGAACTATAGAGGCTTTGCATGTTGAGGGGCGAAACTCAACTTCGCTTTTTACTTTTTATGAATATTTATTTAGTTATTTTATTATTTTTAATTCTCGAAGTCGGTTCTTTTTAACGTATTTTTTTATATACAAAACATGTAACATTAAAAATGGGATGGAAAAAGGAAAAAGCAGTATCTTGACTCTAATTTCTTTTGCCTACCCTACGAGGATGTAGGATAAAACGTGAAGCTACAAACAAATAAAATTCTACACATGTAACCGATTTCGAGAACTATCCTTCATTTTTGGTCACAAGATTGACCTGTCATGTAAACGGTAAACTATTACAAAGTTTTAGGCTAGTACGAAATTTTTCGATACTCTGTTGCTATTCGTTTTAAGCGAAATTGGGATGTCGTAGGATAGGACGAACCTGGGAACCTTGTGTTAAGACAATTTCAGATGGTAGGATGTTAAATGTTGGTGAATTTGTTTCTTTTTATTATTATTTGGCATAAATGTAAATATATGGTATATTCTAAAATCTAATTTTATATAATAATTCCTAAGTTTTCACTCGAAAAGCTATTAATTCTCTCAGTTTTATCTGCAATCAGTTACATTCAGTACTTTTAGCAGATGCGATGAAGGTGATTAATCGCTTTTCGAGTGTGTCCTCCAGTGAGGACATCTCCTCTTTCTTTAGCAACTTAAGATGTCTTTCCTTTTAAGTCGTTTTTGATAAGAAGGTGTTATTAGCTTTGCAGCAAGTTCATTGGGATGGGCTTCCAGCCTCCCCTTATATTTATCTGTAGCCGACCGGATTTCTTCCTTTATGGTGTTCATTTTTAGTTCATTATGTATTTCGGCATTGCTAACAAGCCATGGTACTTTGCATATAGATCTGAGTATTATATTTTGCATTCTTTGCAGTATTAAGACATTAGAATTGCTACAACTGCCCCACAGTTGTATGCCGTGAGTCCATACAGGCTTAAGGATTGTTTTATAAATAAGCAATTTATTATCAATAGATAATATACTGTTCCGTCCAATCAACCATTTGAGATTCTTGTATCGGATGTTGAGTTCATCTCTTTTACTCTTTACATGGTTTTTCCACGTCAAGTGCCTATCCAAGTGCATTCCCAGGTATTTTACTCTATCTGTGTGTGGGAGAATGGTTTGATTTAGTTGTACGGGTGGACAGTCGCCTTTTCTAAGGGCGAAGGTGACGTGTACAGATTTTGTAACATTAGCTTTTATTCGCCATTTGTTCAGCCATAAGGATACGCTGTCCAGTCCCCGTTGTAGCATCTCAGAAGCCTCCACAGGATCTGCGCTGCTAGCCAAGATTGCCGTGTCATCGGCATATGTGGCAGTAGTTACGCCATCTGTTAATGGTAAGTCTGCTGTGTAGAGGGTGTACAACACCGGACCCAGCACTGATCCCTGAGGAACTCCGGCTTTAATTTCTAAGAGCTCAGATGTATTATCAGTAACTCGCACTTGAAACAGTCGATCTGAGAGATAAGATTTCATCAATTCCACGTAGCTGTGGGGAAGGTAAGTTTTTATTTTATAGAGCAGGCCTCTGTGCCACACCCTGTCAAATGCCTGATGCACATCTAGAAATGCTGAGGAACAGTACTCTTTTTCTTCTAGGCTTTGTCTTATCCTGTCGCACACTCTGTGAACCTGTTCTACGGTAGAGTGCCCAGACCTGAACCCAAACTGATGTGCCGGTATGATGTTATTGTCATCTAATAATGGTTTAATTCTGTGGAGAAGCAGTTTTTCAAAGACCTTTGACAATACTGGAAGCAGGCTTATGGGCCGATACGAGGAGACTTCATGAAGTGGTTTTCCCGCTTTATGTATCATGAGAATCTGTGATATTTTCCACTGCTGTGGAAAATGCTGAACTGTCAAAATGCGGTTGAACAGTGTAGTTAGAAACACCACTGCTATTCTTGGTAGCTGCCTTAATACCTCCTTAGTAATGAGGTCAAAGCCGGGTGCCTTTTTGTCTTTTAGGTTTTTGATAATTCGCCAAGTCTCATGAACTGTCACAAGGCGCGGGGGCTTTGACATCTGATAATCCTGACGCAGAACTGAGTCCACAATCTCTTCAGTTCCACTGTCATTGCTAGGATTAGGGCTAAAGACTTCCGACAGGTGAACAGCGAAGAGATCTGCTTTTTCTTGAGGGGTCCTTGCCCAACTATGATTATACCTCAGTGGGGGGATTGTCGGTTGCGGCCTGTCGTAGTTTTTAGTAAACTTCCACAACGAGTAGTTTGTTTGTGGAGTAGGTGTAAGGGACTCTAATTTCATAGCGAGCGTATTATTATGCCACTCAGCTAAGTTTTCTTTTAACTTATTACACGCTCTCTGGAAGTTTCTTTTGTCTAAATCTAGTCTAGATGAGTGCCAGACCCTTCGCAGCCTTCTCCTTTCCAGTACTGCTATTTTGATCTCTGCGGGATAGTCGGTAGCTTTCAATTTTGAGTTTGACCAAGGAGTGTTCAACCAACAGGATTCCTGGATTAGTCTCGTAATGTATTCTGTCGCTTCATCTATGTCCTCAGCTGTCTTCAAAGCCACTTTCATTTGTATATTGTCTGTTATATATCGCCCAAAGGAGTCCCAGTCAGTACATTTATTATAGAGAGTAATGGGATCCGTTGTCTCTATCAAACCTGAGCTTACCGTGAGTAAAACCGGTGTATGGTCTGAGGGACTGTCATAGCAAGATTCGGCCTTAAGATACTCCTTAGTGAGTCCCCTAGCGACAAAGAAGTCCAGCAGGTCAGGAAATCTGTCGGAATGGCTTGGCCAATATGTTGGTTCTGCAGTTGTTATGGCAAAGCTATGATGTTTATCCATTGTAGATTTCAATTGTCTACCCCTGGTAGTCGTCACTCTAGATCCCCAATACATGTTCTTCGAATTCCAGTCTCCACCTGCGATGTAACGGTTTCCAAGAGTACTGAAGAAGTCAGTGAACATTGTCTCACTTATTGTATATCTTGGTGGGCAATACACTGCAGTTATGTTAAGGTAACCACTTTTATCTTCTACTGCTATAGTTGTGGCTTGGATATGTTCCGTTTTATAATCGGGCATTTGATGGTATTTTATAGATTTTTTTATTATGAGTGCAGTTCCAGCGTGTCTTCTACCATCTGGATGAGGCGTTAAATGACATTTGTAGTCTTTGAAGCTTAGGTATGTGTTAGTGGTACAATGGGCTTCCGAGATAAGGAATATATCTAAGTTATGTGCCTTCATTAACAATTCCACTTCGTGTTTGTTAGGTGTTAGACCATTTATGTTAATAGTGGCTAAACGTAAAGAAATCATTTTGACAGCTGATCAACTAGTTTAACTATGAGACTCATAAGAGTGCCCATTTGTTGAATGATGAGATCAAACTTTTCAGTTTGTTTTAGGAGTATATACTCTAGAGATATGTTTGTTGCAGTTGTATCAGCAGTGGGTGTGTTCTGGTTTACATCCTGTTTTACCCCATGACTTGCACTTTTGTGTGAGGTCTGACTTAAAGTTTCGGCATAGGTTCCTTTCTGGTGTGTGGTTTTAATTTTTCTCACGTGATTCTCAGATTTACCCATTTGTGCATAGTTATTTGTTGTTTGGGGTTGTTCGATAGTTTGATCTCTTCTATTTAGGTGTACATTTCTTTTAGTTTTACGAGCCAGTATTTCTTTGTAAACCTCGCATCCTTTATAGTTGGCTGGATGAGGTCCCTTGCACAACGCACACAGAGCAGGAGAGTTGCGATCACGCTTTTTGCATTCAGATGTTCTATGGGATTCTCCACATTTAACGCAGCGGTATGGCCTCATACAATAGTTCTTGGAATGGCCATACTGTTGGCATCTGTGACATTGAACTATTGATGTTCTTTTTCTGGGATCCTCTATCACTATTGCTTGATGGTATATGTACTTGAGAAGTTTAACTGCTTTGTTGTTGGGCCCTGGTGCCATGTTCACAAAAAATGTTGAAGTTGCCTTCTTTTCAGGTCCATATTTAGCATTGATAATTTCTCCAGTAACTATATTACCAGTGGCTTCTATTCCTAAGTTAAGATAATTGTTATTCAACTAGTGACGTGATCGTGGCTTCGCCAGCTTGAAACACACGTCTATTATAATTGGAATTGTAATTAATTATAATTTTACAGAATCAGAAGATCACTATAATACAATAGTGAAAATTACATTTAAGTTACTTTAGCACCTGAATTCTAGATATAAATTAGACATAGGAAAGTTTGTTTCTCTGCTCAGTCTATAAATTACAAATTAAGTGTTTTTTTAAGTTAGTTAAAAAAACATATATTATAATTATAATATTATATAGTTATAAAACTTTAATTTAATTTTAATTAATTAAAAAATAAAGTGAAAGTCCATAGACTTTTCATTTATAATGAATAAAAGTAAAAAGGTAAAGGCTTTGTTCGATGGCAAAATCTTTCGTCAAACGATAATCTTTAATTAATATCCTTGAGGAAAGTTTCCTAGTTTTTTATAAGGACGCTCAAGTAAGTACCTTCATTGTTATAGCAGAAACAATATTTTTCCTCAAAAATAACCGATAATTTAGTTATCATAGATTCAATAATCCAATATTACTATGAAGTTATATTTTGCCTTATTAAAAACTAGTTTTTACACACGATTTAGCCCGTGTAGTCAATGGAAATAACTAAGACTTGAGTATCACATATGACTCATTTTAAGTGCCCGAGCTAACTTTCACCGTAGCTACACTGGGTAACTTCTAGACGATTAACGTAATCTAATATGGCCTATAGTCCTCTTCGATAAATGGACTATCCTATGTAAAAATATTTTTTCAATTCAAATATGTAGTTCCTGAGATACGCTCGTTCACGAGAAGTCACCGCCACCACAAGTTAATTGGAAATTTTATGTTTAAAATTTCTAAAATAAGATTAATGAAAGAATATGACAATGTTATTTAATACTACAATATGAAAAAAATATTAATACTTACTTTTGGATGATCCCTCACGGGTACGACTACCCGCACACACACTTTAACAGGTTTGTCTCTCGTAATGTCTAACATTCTTCTTTCACCGCGCCATTCCCCTGTTAACAAGAAATTATTAGATTAACTTTGAAATATGATAAAAGAAAGAAAATATAATTCTTACTCTACTATGAATTCTATAGGTACGGTTGTAACGAATCTTTATATAAGGACTTCAATAATTATTTTCTAATTTAAAGCCGTTATATCTAAAACTTACACTGCACTGCATTCATCCTACATGATATACCAATTGTCTTTAAAATATTTTAAAAGAATTGAATAAAAAAAGGGCACTAATAAAATAATCGAAATTTTACAATAAATAAAACAAAATAAACAATTTTTTTATAAAAACACAACAATAAAGGGCATTCAAATCAAAACTGACTAATAGAGAAAAAAAAAACAACAACAACCTAAAAAAAACAAACACGCATCCGAACGCACAGTCGCGCGTCGGCCCGCCATATTTAATCCGCATTCGACAGCTGTCATTTTTCCCGCCCACCAGACGCCCTTTGGCGTATATTATTTTTCATTACGCCGTGCCCGATCACGTCAAAACTGAAATATGGCTTTCGTGAGTGTTCCCATGAATTATTTAACTGTTTTTATCTTAATTTCTGGTGGAAGAAAATATGTTTATTACATTACTTATATTCTTTCTAGGTAAGTGTTTTATGTGTTTTCGTTTTATCAAGGTTATCGATGTGTAGTGCTTCACGTTGTATCCCCTACGTAGCAGGGTAGACAGAGGAAACTTGGGAACCTAGTTTTAAGACATTCCGTTCCCATTATACCACTTCCTCAATTTTCGCCGAATTCCAAGGCATTGCGTGTTAAGTGCCAGCGACGCGACGCCGCGATTTGAGTTAAGAGAGCGAGAAAATGAAAATAATAAAATTCACTTCCTCGAGTGGAAATCGAATCCACAACTGTCGGTCCTCTCGTCCACTTCGGCTTCTCTCTATCTCTCTCTCCCTGTATTTAATGATAAACAAACACTATACAACATTTGCATTTAGTGGCTTACCAATGTGGGTATTGTCTAAAGCAGAGTATCGTTAGCCATCAGCCCGCATTAGGTTAAGCGCTTTGATCATTAGTGATTTGGAAACAGATAGTACTAAGTTTAGTACTGGAATTATTATGTGTAACTTTGTTTATTAAGTTTACAGTATTTGTTAGAGTTATTATTTTATTTGAGGACAGTCGTAGCGGTACAAGCGTGCGACTGTAAGCGCGACTGGTTGTGGGTTCGATTTCTACTCCGGTGCACTGCTATGTGAAGGATACAGCATGAAGCTCCTCGTTCTAGTACCGGGGAAAAGTGCGGCGTTAAGTTCCACCACTCAACACGATGCCTCTAGAAATTGGTGGAAAGTGGGGGGAAAGTCTTACAAAAAACTCTTTAAATTCTTTTTGAAAAAACTTTAGTATCTAAAATATTAACATAAAATAATTATTTTCTTCTGAATAAATCGAATTTAATTCAATTCTATATTCAATTTGTTGTAACTGTAATAAATAAGAGGACATTAATTCTCAACTAACAAATGTGATAGTCAAATTATAACCAAAACCAGTATACAATAAAAACAGACAATACACACATACATACATACATACATTACTCTAGATAAGACATGGAAGTTCTATTTCTAAACAATAGGCTGAACAGAATACCTTTGCTTAGAAATTATTAATATTCCGCAACGACGACAATTGTTCCCGACGTTTGATCTACAATTGGTTGTGAGTTGTGAGGTATTGTGAATTTGAGACACAAATTAACCCTCCCCCCTTAAAATCTCATGGGGTGGAAAATATAATTTAGGCTATTGTGGTTAAAGAGTTTATTTATTTCTCAAAAGAAATTACATTTCACTTAAAGAGAAATACAGAGTTATCTTAAATAAATACATATTAAACAATGTGAGCGTTGGAATCAGCAAAACATGGTAAATAACAAAAAGAAAACAATATCAAATACTCAATTAACAAATGTAAGAGAAAGGGGGTACATTGAGATAATATAAACATATTTGACCATGACCGTTTACAATGAAGTTAAGTTTATCCACATTTGAAGAAGTCATAATACAGGGTCGGATTCTATTTAATTTTTATAAGATGCTCCTTTAATTTAGTTTTAAAATTATTATTTTTTTTTGATGTTTTTATATCTTGAGGTAATTTGTTGTACATTTCTGCTCCTTCATAAATAATAGATTTTTTGCCATAATTGGTTCTTGTTTTTGGTAAGTATAAATTATTTGCACTTCTAAGTGGTCTCTTTCCTATTTGTTCATTTGTCAGAAAAGATAGCTCCGATTGTAAATTGTTTTGTAAAATTTTATGGATAAGAATACATGTGTTATATCGATATAGTTGACGAATATTTAAAATTTTAGTTTCATTATATATCTTATTTGTAGATGTTAATGGCTTGAAATGGAAAAGCAGTTTTATTATTTTATTTTGAATAAGATTTTAAGTTAGTTTTTGCAGCGGCTCCCCATATTTCAACTAGATAAGTTAGATTTGACTGAACTAATGAGTAATATATTGTATAGCACACACTACGAGGCAGACAATGATAGATACCACGCAACGAACCAAGTAGGGAGGATAACTTAGATTTTATATTTTCTATATGCACCGTCCATGTCAGGTCGCTGTCCAAGGTTAGACCTAAATATTTTTCTGTGCTGGTTTTCTTGATTTCTGTGTTGTTTATAGAAAGTGGGGTAAAATTGTGTATTTTTTATTTTTAGCTTTAAATATTATATAGTGAGTTTTTTGTATATTTATTGTTAAAAGATTATATTGGAACCATCGGCTTAATGCATTAAGATCTTGTTGGGCATGTTTCGCAATATCTTGTAAGGAATGTCCAAAATAAAAAATACTCGTGTCATCTGCATAGAGTGTAAGTTCGCCATGAAGTGATAATTCACTGATATTATTTATATATACTAAAAATAACAGGGGCCCGAGTATTGATCCTTGGGGTACACCGAAAGTGATAATATGTGTCGAACTCTGATATTTATCAATTTTTACTATTTGTAGACGATTTGTTAGGTAAGATTCTATTAATTTATAAGCAGTGCCGGTGATGCCTATTCCTCTAAGCTTCTTTAATAGAATGGAGTGACTTACAGTGTCGAAGGCCTTTTTCAAATCTATAAATATTCCTAAGCCTATATGTTTAGCATCTATATTTCTTTTAATTTTCGTCACTATGTCTATTGTTGCGCATAAAGTATTTGAATTCGTTTTAAATCCATACTGACGTTTGAAAATAAACCCAATCTGGGATAAATACTTATCTAGTCGATTGTAAATAACTTTTTCAAATATTTTTGAAACAACAGGCAAAACAGAGATGGGCCTATAATTACCGGGGTCAGATTTTACACCAGACTTATATATTGGAGTAACTTTTGCAATTTTCAAAGCATCCGGGAAAGTACCTTCATCTAGACATTTATTGATGCAGTCTGTCAATTCTCCAACAATGTATTCCTTCAAACACTTAACTACTTTTACTAATAATACTAATACCATCTATTCCAATGCCTACGTTTGAGTCTAAATTATCAATAATTCTAGATATTTCGCTTCTACTACAGTGTGTTAATGTTGACAAATTATTATTATATTTATGACTACTTGCGGTAAAAACTGTACTATTATGAAATTTATTAGGAATCTGAGTAGCCAACACGGAACCAATGGTGGCAAAGAACCTATTAAAATATTCACATATTTTCGTACCATCAGTAATTAAGCCTGTACTAGTCATTAGTTGTGGGGGCACACAGTTTGATTTTATTTTATTATTAGATAATGTATGAATAAGATTCCATACTTTTTTAGGTTTATTTTTACATCTCGCAAAAGAGTCAATGTAAAAATTCCTTTTATAATTATTTATGTTAGTTGCCGTAACAGTCTTCTGTCTTGCATAATCTCTTTCTAAGTCAGAATCATTTGAATCCATTTTAAATTTGCGCCATGCTTCATTTCTTGATTCGATATCTGCTAAAATGTATTTATTAATCCAATCGGCTTGTGGGAGATTTTGTATTTTAGATTTGATCACCTTATGTTTTTCTTTTATTTGGTTAATGGCTTTATGGAGATTAGTATATGAATGAGAGTCCGAGTTAAAGGGGTAAATTTCAGCATTTTCTCGTAAAGCATCGTAATTAATAGCTTCGTACTGAATTCGTTTGGGTGGTTCAAGTTTATATTTTTTCATTGCAAGAAATATCTGCATGTGATCTGAGATTGCAGAGTCAGTCAAAGCTAGATGGTAAGTTTTATCTTTAATATTCGTTATTATGTGATCTAAAATAGTATTACTAGAAGTTGTAGTACGAGTTGCAAATTCTTTGTCAATTTTATTCAATACAGTATATCCACATTCAGTTAGCATAGTTCTGTATCGTGTTACTTCTTTATTGTTCGATAGTAAGTTTAAATTAAAATCACCAAATACAATAGCTCTTTTTTTCTGATTAAGTTCCTCTTCAAGGTCATTTATGAATTGATTAGTATTCGTATCACCTGGTTTGTAGATTATTCCAATATCAAGATTAAGCTTTTTTACGTGAATCCATAAGTAGTTGTTACCGTTAGTATACTTTTCACTAGTATAGTTATGTTCCAGGTCGTTATGTACAAAAATAGATACTCCACCACCTCTTCCAGATGTTCTAAAATTGAAATAATGAGTGTAATGGGGTATCTGTATTCTGTTCGCCTCTTGTTCGGATTTTATCCAAGTTTCAGTTAATAAAATAAACTGTAGTTTTATGCTTATACATTTTATAATACATTTTAGTTCATCTAGTTTTCCTGGTTTAACTATACTTCGAATATTGGAGTAGAGAAAGTTTTGCGAGTATAAATTCTTCTTTAATTGATCGTATGTGTTTACTATTCCATAGGTTATACTAGAGGTTTTATTTTTTATTGTAGTTACAGGAGTATTGTTAAGTAAGTTTATTGAATTTTGTAGTTTTTTGGCGCTTTTATTATTTTAGGATATCCATTTTTATATTTAATAATCAAGTTATCTTCACCATTTTGCTGCCGTTTTTTTAGCTCTTCCTTAAGTTTTTTTAGGTGTAATTGTTCTATTTTAGTTTTATCAGGGTATATCTTTATATTTTTATCAGTTATATTATATTTTTCACGTAGTAACAGCTTAGGTATTGAACTTGAGTCGAAGCACACTATTATTTATTATATTCTATTGTGTCGTGGTAATAGCGTGGGTTTGTAATCGTGATGGTTGTCGGGTCGATTCTCACTTGAAAGAATATATGTACATAATTGTATATATTTAAAACATTTTCATTACACCGTTCTGGTCAACACAAGTTAGTTTCATTATGGGAATGGAATATCTTACAACTATGTTCCCAGGTTCCCTCTGCCTAGCCTGCTATGTGCGGGATAAAGCGTGAAGCTAAAAGGGAACGACTCGTATGTATTATAATTATACTGGCACAACCTTATAAATTCTATGTAACCTAATTTGCGAAGCGAAACTTGTCAAAATGACAAAAACAAAGTGATATTTTAAAACACCTAACTCCTTAGCTTAAGTGCCAACTAATTGACACTATATGAAGATAAATTGTGAAATTTTTACTTTAAAGTTGCTTTTTAGCGTTCCCTATCCAAAGGATAAAACGAGACCCTATTATTAAGACTCCGCTGTCCGTCCGTCTGTTTGTCTGTCCATCTGTCACCAGGCTGTATCTCATGAATATGATAGTAAAACATTTGAAATTTTCAGTTTTTCACAGTTGTATTTTTTCACATTTGTATTTTTGTTGCCACTATTATGACAAATACTAAAGAAACAGATAAAAATACATATTTAAAGGTGCTCCTATATAACAAACAAGATTTTTCTCTGTTTTTATATCTAATGGTACGGAACCTATTATGTGTAAAGCCAACTCGTACTCGGTCAATTTTTACACGATACATACTTTATCCCGTATTTAGTAAGTAACTCAGCTGACATCATATTCTTTTTTATTTTCTGCCCGAAATTAAGACTGTTTGATTCAAAATTATTAATATTTAATATCTATTATTCAAAAATAATGAATTCCCTGAACAGTAATCGAACCCATAGCCATTGCATTTACAGTTAGATGCTGTCTCAAGGCTTTAAAAAGTTGTAATTTTTTATAAAAACGATGTCAAGAACCATCTATCTAGCTTGGCTTTCTCTCCTGCATTTTGGAGTCGTTTCCATGAATATTTCACGCTTTCACTGAAGCATTAAGATATATGCTAATAAAGGAGAGCTTGCACTGTTGAAATTTATTTCCATTACACTTTAATATCTAACTGTTTTTCATATTTTTTTTCGTTTGCAATAAGTACTTTGAGATATATATATATATATATATATATATATATATATATATATATTTTGCTTTAAGCTGAACATACTGCACGGATCATAATATTAAGACACCCCTTTCCCCACTCTCCTTCCAAGAATTGTGTAACAGAATTCAACGCTGCAACAGGAGCCAGGAAGTGAAAATAAGAAATATTTCATTTTCTCAAGTGTAAATCGAACCCACAACCAATGTATTTACAGTTGCACACTAGTGACTCACAAATTATATTAAAATTATTTTTATCGGCCTCAAATTTTATCTTTTTAGATCAAAAGGACTTAAAAGAACATTTAAAAAATATTGCTTTTGATAGTAGGTTAAGGTAAGAAGTTAAGGAAACTGAAACTTAATAAACTGAAATATTTATCTTTAATTTTTTCATAAAATTGTTTTTGCGAAGTTAATCTATTTAAATCCCATTCATCTGTTTACTCCAATTATTTACCTTATCTCCTATCTTAGTTATCCTATTCTACTAATCTACTAATATTATAAACGTGAAAGTTTGTGAGGATGGATATTTGTTCCAGATTAACGCAAAAACTATTGACTATAATATATTTAGATGAAACTTTCAGTCAGAGGTCAGAGAAACACGTCTCGAGAAAACGCTATATTATTTCCTGCTCTAGCCCACCCTGCTCTATGCGGGATACAGCGTGAAACTACAAAGAATAATATTAATCTTAACAATATTTATTCCAATGCCTCTAACAAAATAAAAAGAAAATCTTCAAACACCAATTATTTTACTTTCTTTCACTAAACACTTTGAAATAGGAGAAGTAAAAGAAAGTGTTTCCAATATCTCTTAAAGTTGACCAAACTGTCTAACACAAATACAAGGTATATAGCGTGAACGCTGTTTGTTCAGCAATAGACTAGTGATAGATTGCGGACCTATTAAATGAACAAAAGTTCGAGTTTTATTTGTTTATTTGTGGAAAAAGTTATTTACTAGTTTCACGCGTCGCTCCTATTTTTCCTTGTGTAAACTTCACGCTTTATTTTCTGAGCTTTACCTTCCACTGTATCCCGCTCATGGCAAGATAGGTAGAGAAATCCTGGAAACCTAGTGTTAGTATCCGGAGTTAAGTTCCGCCGCTCAACACGAAATCCTCTAGAATTCGGCGGAAAGTGGGCAATGGAAGTGTCTTAACTCCAAGTTCCCTCTGCCTACCCTACTGTGTGCGGGATACAGTGTGAAGCAATTTTTTTAGTGCTAAAATACTCCACTCTACACGAAAAAAAGCTTAGTTAAGCGTAAGTTAATAATAATACATGATAAACATTTTTTTTCAGCTTTATCCAAATCAAAGCAGATTCTGTACTCTACTCTCCATTAGATTCGATTATGTTAGCGGTGTTAGTTAAGCAAGAAAACCAAGCGATAGATAACAGATCTATTAGAATGAAGAAAAGTCAGACTTTTATGTCTATTATTCTGAGTCCAGAGGTGGCGCAGGGGCACAAAAGTGTGACTATAAACGCTACTGGTTGTGGGTTCGATACCCGCTCGAGAAAATGAAATATTTATTAAAAATTATAAAACGAATTTTAATTTTGTTATTTTATGTAGTGACTGATTGTACATTTTTAGATTTTGTTCCTTATAGAGTAAAATACGTGGCATACGTATTTATGTACTCATTGACTATACGCTCATTTTATACATACATTTACTATTATAAACAGAGGAACTCAATCCCTCCAGCATGAGAGCACGAGACTTGCAATGTATTCTTACAATAAAGAATTGACTTTATATTCACATGAACATTTACTTCTGACCACATCGACATTTCTATCCAACATTTCCACTGACAGCGAGTCAGTATTTTGACGTTATTAGTAGGACGCCAGCCCCTAACTTGGTTGAACCCGAATTGGAGAATTGGAACTAATGTCAAACATTTAAGTGATATCAAAGCGACCGTAACTTCTGTTTAACTTTCATGTACGTGCTTTAGTAAACTCGTCCGAATCAGTTGTGCGGATCGGTTGTTTAAATTGACATTTTATTATGGGATATTGAGTTTTCCACAAGTTTTGTAATTAATTAATTGAATATAAAGTAGAGAAGGGAGTGATTTGTTAATAAATTGGTTTACTCTAGAAAAAGTAGGAGGTACGGGAACTACGAAAATATAAGAAGACGTCGTGTTATCGTTATATGCTTTTGATAATCCTAGTATTGAGTATAGTAGTACAAATCCAGTCTTAAGATCGATATAAGAAGATAAGTGATTGAGGAAAATTCTCTTCTTTTTTTAGACTTAGAAATACATTAAAGTCACTTCAGTTCTTGCTTTAATTATTGAGACACTTCGTTCCCCACCCATATTTTTCGGAGACATTTATTGAGTGACAAATCTCAGCACAGCGCTTCATCTACCAGAGTGAGAAAATAAAAATAAATATAATTATTTCTTCGAGGGAATAGATCCAAAACGGTCGCTATCATCAGTCTTTTTTCTTTGTAACGAAATTCTATAATAGAATTATAATAGAAATTTTGCATAAAACACTACGTCAAAATGATTATCTGACATTTGGGATTCACAGATTATAACTTTGTAACAGATTAAACACGAGTCGTATTGAAAGAGGTTAGTTTCGGTTTTTGTTGTACCGCGGGGAGAGAAGTGGAACTTTGTTTTGGCAAATCAAATTTGGGCTTAGGGTTTACATACTTTGGATTAAAACGTCGATGTTGACGTTCTAAAACTGTTTTGTGGAATATTAATTATGTTGTTGTCGGTTATTGATTTTCTATTATATACCATATAACATAATATATATTTTAATAAGGAAGTACAGTGAAAAGAACTTTTACTAATTTATTTTATTGATTTTAAAATATAGCATTCAAAGAGGGATAATTCGGATTGTCAATGAAATAAACTAACGGCGTAAAACTTTTAAGTGCACGGAGAGTTGTTGGTTCGCTATCGTTATTCTCTATGTACCGGCTTTACTATGTCTCGAAAGCTTTCTAACATTATTAAGGTGTAATGTATCATACGCCTTAATAATACTAAAATACCAATACTTGATTGGCTCTTGATTTTTTTTAAAATTTTGATTGACGAAATTTTGGCGTTTTTGTAATGTTTTATTTTGTCTTTACTAATATTATAAAGATAAAGACTTTATTTGGTTGAACGCATGAGTCTCAGGAAGTACTAGTTTTCAATTTAATAAATATTTTTGTGTTGGATGGTTCAATTATCTAAAATGGCTATATAATATACATCAAATTTTATAAATATAATTGAAGTTTGTCAAACACATTTCCACAGTGCCATAATTTCAAAATTGAGGTTTAATTTTAATTAAATTTAATGAAGGAGGAAAATTTTATGTTGTATTTTTATGATCGTGACCGCGTAGCAAATTAGACAGGAGGAAAGTAAAAAAGTGTACAAGTTGCACAGATTATATAAATTTGTGAGCAAGGCTGCCAACCTAGCCCTATGTATAATTATGTTTTTAATTAATAATTAAACTAATGTTATGTACTATAACATGATATGGATACATCGTGAAGCTAAAAAGAAAAGGAATATGTACTATATTAGCCTGTACTATGAAATATATTAGGTTAAAAAAGCCTATTACACATATACTGTTAGATAGATAACTAAGTATACGAGTATAGTGCGGACCTCAGATAAGGTTCCGTCCCTTAGTACAAAAAGGGCTCTCTACGTAATGAAATGAGGGTTTTAATACATAAAGTAGTATTACTTTATAATAACGTATGATTAAAACTAGATTATCTTATGGGAATTATAGATTTAAATCTAAATTTTACTCAAGTATTTATGTTACTTAACTTCTCTTTATCGCGGCGTTGAGTTCCGCCAATCATGAACAATATTTTAAAAAAATGGCGGTAAGTGAGTAATGGAATGTCTTAACACTAGCCTATCTTGTTATACGCGAGATATAGCGTGAAGCTAAAAAAATAATATAAATAAAATACTTATACTAACCCTTGTCTCACACTCTTCGTACTAATTAAATACAAGCTTTATTAAAAACAAAACAGTCGTTACAAACTCAACTGCAGGTGCTCAATTGTAAGAAGAGGACGAGTCATTCAACTATCTGAACTGCGAGGTGGAGTACGTATATAATTAATTTTGTTTGTCATTTCGTGATTTTAAGCTTGTATTTTGTACTAAGGTAGCTTGTTTTTGTTTTTCTGTTTGTTTTTACCTTCACGCTTTATCCCTAGAGAGTTAGTCAGAGAGGATAGATCATCAAACGCTACGGTCTCTCCAGACCTCTTCATCTCGCCCACTGTCGTCAACCTCTTAACCGAAATAAGCTCCGGAGGTTCCACTTACTATTTAGGTTACTGTCATCCATTATGTTATTAATTTATTTAAGAGGGGATATTCAATATTTTTTTATTAGCTTCACGCTGTACGCTGCATATATTAGGGCAAGCAGAGAGAACCAGGATACCTGGTATTAAGACACTCCGTTTCCTTTAAGACACTTCAGTCTCCACTCTTTGATGAGTCCGCCCCTTATGCCTGTGCCACGACGATCTCGATTAAGATTTAACACTCAGATATGCTATTTCCAAATTGCATTTCCAAATTGTATTGAAGGTGAGGAATTGGTTTATTTAACGAACAAAACTTCTTGAGAGTTAGCAAACGTATTGAAACCTAGTAACTAGTTGCAACTAGTTGAGTTTACCTAGGGCCATTTATACTGAACTAACTGACCGACCATAGTCTAAGTTTATAACTAATCTACGAGATTTCTCAAATTTCTCGTAGATTTAATAAATTTTTTGAATATGAATAGAAAAAAATTGCAGTGTGCAATATAATACAATAATAAGGGAACCTAATAATACATATGTTACCTAATTATTAATTATTTATCATTCTAAAATAAAAGAACACCCGTTTCTCATCAAAAACTTTATCCAGATCTGCTCCCGAACTGATGGTAGCTTTCTATAGGAATGATAATATTAAAGAAAAATATTTTTCAAAACATATCGCATAGTTTGCTGCTGCAGCTGGCAACAGTTGGCTACGAAGAGCCGAAGAAGCTCAGTTATGGCACACTGCCATTGAAGAAGTGCCTTCTTTCCTGCAGTTGGTGAGGACAGGCCCATGGTGGTGATGATTATGCTCATAATGATGATGATAATAATAATGATAGTGATGATGATGAAAATAAATATTACAAACAATATATTGATTTTGAATAATGCCATCCAATGGATGAGATTCATCCTTATTTGTCCATAATTTCGTAAATTTCATTCAAAATTATTTGATCCATGCTATTTGATTTAAGCGAAATTTGTTAAATAATGCATACATAAATGATAATTTGAGATTCATACATTATCTCATTTCAATATAATTTGAATTGTATGGTAATATATTGAAATTGAACAAATTAAAGCGTATATCGTCCATGTTAATAACTATTTCAGAATTAATCTAGTGTATGATTTAGATATTTTTGAGTAGAGTAGATATTTTAGAGTGGGCAAAAGGAACCTAGTGTCGACACTCTGTTTTCTCCCAATAAAGAATAGAATTCGACTCAAATTACAGCTATAGTGACGTAGTTGGAAAGTGTGGAGCACCATATATTTTTTGCAGTTTTACGCGTTTTTTTCTACTTTCTTTAAATAGAGGGAACCTATTGTTAAGACACTTCGTTCGCCTATTTCGGCCATTATTTGGGGCATCGTGGGTTGAGAGGCGAAAGTTAATACCGCACTTTGATCACTTTCTTTTTACCAGAGCGAGGAAATATAAATAATCTAATCTTCCGACTGAGAATCGAACCCACAATTGTCTCGTTTACAACCAGAAGTCTGTATGCTCAATATATGTTTTTTTTTATTTTCTGTTTGCATTAAGAAAGATGGGAAGTTCTTATTATTATAATAAGTTATTCTGCTCTCCACTTTCTGCTTATGTAAAAAGCAAAAAGATCTTCCTTTAAAAATTACTAAAAAATACAATCTTAATATTCATTTGGACATTACCCAACATGTGGAATAAAAAAATGTTTGGTTATTTTCCCACTATTAGACTCGAAATGGCCTCAGTGCGGTGCAGTTTTATTTTCAAAATTTTTAATATTCGAGAAACAGGTGTTGGTTGCATATGAAGAGTTTCCACATTGTGTGTTGCAATATCGACTATAAGCTCAATTTTACACAAAACTAGGGAAAACTAACTAGGGCTAAATTTCTGACAAAAAAGGGGAAACATTAAAAAATTGGATATTTTCCAAAAATATTGATCACGGGTAGACTGAGGTGGCACTCTTCTGTCATTAGACGTAATTATTATATCAAACTACCACCAACGATTATTTAATAGCCTCCCGTGATGCCCTGAATTTTTGCTCTCTGGTGTGATGAGTTTGAGGCTCAAAGTCTTTATAAGGGGATCCCAAGTGGTAGAATATTTTCAGCCGTCTTCTTTTATAAATTTTTACAAACATTTTTAAAATCCGTAAAGTATGTCAACTTAAAGAGAAAAATACAACCTTAAATATAAGGACATAACAATTATTTTCTAAATTTTTCATATTAAATAAAAAACAAAAAAAATCTATAACGATATCAACAAACCATCATTGTTTATTTATTAAGCCACCTCAAAAACAACAGGATACCAAAACGAACACATTCCACAATTTCCCACAAACACCAATGATTTCGAATATTTGGAGCGAATACAGAGCGAAGCGAATGCATCGTTGATTTATGCAAAACCTATAATGAAAGTAGGTACATACAAACTGTGAAACTCACGCCGGGATATTAAATATACCCGTATTCAGTTATTCTGATTTAAGCGATCCGTACTGTGCCGCGATTCGTTATGTGTGCCGGTCATTATTATAATTTAATATGAGTTTTTAGTATTTTTTTCAGTTTCACGCTGTATCCCGCACACATCAGGGTGGGAGAACCTAGTTTTAAGACACTCCGTTTCCCGTTTTCCGCCGAATGTTGAAGGCATTGTCTGTTGAGTGGCGGTACTCAATGCCGCGTTTTGCCTCAACACCAGAGCGTAGAAATGAAAATAATAAATATTTTAATTTCTCGGGTGGGAATCGAATCTGCAACCTGTTGGGCTTACAGTCTACACTTTGTGCCACTGCGCCTCAAATAATTTTATTGAAAAGAAGATGTTGCATGTAAAACTTTTAACGTCAAATAATTTAGCAGTTCACGAAAGTTACTGTGCCTCAGACCTAAAAAGAAGCGGCGTACGAAATTTAGCGAGATTTTTTCAAATCAATTAAAAAATCATATAATTTTTACGCTGTATCTCTCATATGGCTGGGTTAACAGAGGGAACCTAGTGTAACTTAGTGTATCTTAATATTTTGTTCAATTAACAAGACATGGGTTACAGACACGCAGCATAATTAGGAAACGGATATCAACGCCACGCTTTGTAAGAGCAAGGAAATTTATATAAATAACTTCAACAAGTGGGAATCGAACCTTCAACAACCGTATTTACAGTGCTGCTCTCAAATCTTTATTGAAATAAATAAAGTAAATTCTGAAATTACCATAAAATTTAAACATAACATAGATTTAAGTAGAATGATATATTTTTAAGCTCAAAAGCTTTTAGACACGTTAATATTTTATAACATTCTATTATGTAATGTTACATTTGACTTTTACTTCAACATACAGTTTTGTACGTATTTCTCATACATTTTAGAATTATTTATTTGTTTATATACTTTTTGTTTATATATATATTACGTAGTATGCATGTATGCATTTTTTTTTAACTAGCTGAAGAAGATGCTATCTGCCAAATTTCATAATTGCAGGTTAACCGGAAGTACTCTATTAATTTTGATTCCCTTTATAATGTCAAATATGCGCTTTTTTGCTATTTAAGGCTATTATTTTTTAAGATTTACCCATAAATGTATAGTTTTTAGATTTTTTCCTGAACTAACACTACCTGTAGATATTAGTTACAAAATTGCATAATTCTACGTCAACCGGAAGTGCCCTATTAATTTGGATTCTCTTCATAGTGTCGAAATATGTCGTTTTTTGCGATATAAACGACCATATCGTTTTTCTAATTAAATATAGAAACATGTTTTTTTTTCAGGAAATCAAGCGGCCGTATATATGAGTATATGGTTTGAATTTCAACTCGATATCTCTAAGCGTTCCTGAGATAAAGGGTCTTGACAGACAGACGGTTCCTTTTTTCTTTAAAAAGGTACGGAACCCTAATGAGTAACAGAGTGTCTTATCACTTAGTTTCCTCTATCTACCCTACGATATGCAAAAAGAACACTATGTTAGTTATACACGATACACATGTTTAAACCCGCAGCACGCTCTGATTGTACAACATGTTGGGACTGAAAGATTCATCACGCTACTCGAGATGTAATAAAACGGCGACGTGTTACAAGTCGAGAATGTATGAGATACGATATTGTAGCACCCACTATTATAGAACCCGCTGGCATATGTTATCCGCTTTCTTATGTGCAATATCTAGATCTAGGTTTTTAGGTTGGTTTCGATTGGTTTTATTTCATTTGTAAGATAGAAGGCGGCGTTAAGTTTCGCTGTAGAACGTGCAATGATTTCAACTTGGAATTCGATTCGTTTTCTTTAGTCTGGTAAAATTGAATTGTTACCTGGTCTGATAAGATAGAACGCGGTGTTAAGTTTCACTATATAACGTGTAACATTTCGAATTGGAGTGGAAAATGGATAACGGAGGGTTCCATTTCCTACCTGTCTACCCTGCTAAGTGAAATCTTTAACAAAAAATTGATTAAGTTTAAATATTTATGAAAAATAATAATATGAACCACTATTTTTCGCATATTTTCATTTATTTATATTGCAAGTTTTAACTTCTTGCCAATTTCATAATAGGTCTACAAGAAATTTCCTATATAGTGTTTCCTACGTAAATCATTACGTAGTGATTTTTTTGAAAAAGGCAATAAAAATGATGCGTAAAGAGAGCCTCTAAGGGTTACCTTTTTCCTTTTGAGGCATGGAATCCTAAAAAGGGATATCTGGCTGAACCTATTTGCCACCTAACGCAAGGAACATGAAAAAAAAGAATTATTAAGGAATTCCGTTTTCCATTGTCCCCTTATCATTTCCGTTATTCATTCTCCCGAGCAGCAATTGAACCGCCACGCTAACAGTCGTCGGCTTTATAAAATTTTGCTGTCTCGCTCAAAGCAGGGTAGGGAACCTGGGAACCTAGTGTTAAGACACTTCCGATCCCGTCTCTCTCCGCCTAATACCAGAAGCATAAAATTTAGTGAATACAACAAACGTACTAGCACCTCGTATATACAAAGACAATGGAACAAAAATTTTATATCTGCGATTTAAAAAATAAAAACTCGTAATACAATACAGACGGTAGCTTTTAGCAAAGTGTGGGTTTGAAAGAAGCCTAAAACAATGCTGTGAACTATTATCTTTAAAGTGTATTTAAATGTATGAAAGTATTCAGCCTTCATACAAAAAAGTTCATAGAAATTTATCGAAAATTTTAAGCATAGCTAAATATTTTTTTCATGCTTAGACCGGTACCTAGTACTAAAACACTGGCCAATGAGTGGTGGAACTTAACGCTGCGTTTTGTTTTGTGTGTATGTATATATATATTTATATATACATACACACACATACATACATACATTCACCCGCGTTGCTTATACTCTCTAATAATTTCTAAGAGAAGAACATGGAATTCTGAATTGAAGAAAACTTTTCGACTATGGTTATACTCGTACTCGTATGTATGCGGTCGTCTAACTTTAGTTTGGGTAAGGTTTGCGGTTGATTACATCAAGTTATAGGAAACCAGAGAAAACATTTTAACATTAAGTTAATTAATATACCATTTACATTTATTTTTACTGATTGTTGCTACAAATATGAGGCCAATCGTGGCGCGTTGTGGGTTCGATGCCCACTAAAAGAAATGTAATATTTATTTTAATTTATTTTTCCTTTTCTTCGTTCTGTTGTCAAGGCAAAGTGCGGCGTTGGGTTCCGAGATACAACGTGAAGCTGATTTAATTTTAATATGGAAGGAAGTTCCTATGAAACCGTACTGTAGTGGAATGCCACGTATCCAGATATAGATCCAGGATCCAGGTATGACAGGTATTTGGAGACGCTCTACGTTCCTTACTTACACCATAAGATAGCTGCGAAGCGTACCGCACCATTTCATGCTCTGTTGAGACTTTAAGAGATGCCTTTGAAGTTTCACCTCCAAGAACATCTGGGATTTTTAAGCACACTGTAACAAATTTCACCTAAATCGCTAGCTCATGAGTCGAGTGTCCTTTTTACATTTCACGAAATTCAGGAATAAAAGTAATAAAACATTAATAAAATAGTAGGATAGAAATTATGTGAGACAAATTTATTCGGCGACATAAGAAATTTGACCAAAATTAAGTTTCGTATTTTTCAATACAGTGCAGGGAAGGCAGAGGGAACCTCCTAAGAAACTCCTTTCTGTTGTCTTAATAATATGTCACTCAGCTCAACAATTTTTACGGTACGATATGAACCCAAAACCATTGTACGTATTTTGCAGCGTTGAGTTCGTCTACTCAACACACAATGTCTCAAAAATTGGGTGAACTCTAGGTTCCTTCCGACTACCTTTGTTAATGCGGGATTAAGCGAGAAGCTATAAAAAATGTCATAATGGCATTCGCACCTAGTTAAAATATAAGTGTACATAAGAAATAATGAAAATATTTGTTTGTGCAAAATAAACATTTTTATATAAATATTTTTAAAAGTTCCATTTTCACCGTTTTTATACTGGTTTTATACTTTTATTTCCTACTAAATAAATGCTGATAGATGTTGGGAATTAAAAATATCTTTTGTACGAGAATATGTTTGTATATCGGATTTTACCATTCGGCTGATTTTATTAAAATATAGAAAATCTAAAGATGAAATTATTAGTTTTTCAGTTTTAAGCTGTATCCGAAATATAGTAGGGTAGGTAGATAGAGCCTATTGTTAAGACACTCTGTCGTCCACATTCTACCCTAATTTGAGATATTGGTTGTTCTGTGTTTTACATGTCTATAATATTTTATAATCTATTGTTAAGACACTCCGTTTCCCACTTTCCGCGGAATTTTTCGAGGCATTGACTTGCGGAATCCAATGCCAGAGTAATGAAATGAAAATAGCAAGAAATAATTATTCATTCCCTCGAATGGGGATCGAACCCACAACTGTCACGTTACAGTCACATCCTTGTACTCCTGCGTGGTCGCGTGTCTATAATAGTATTCCGCAATGTGTTTTAAGTTTGCCACTACAGAAATTAAAAATAACTGAAAAACGTTTATTAGAAAAGCTTATTATACTATCCAAGACTATTTTATTTAGCGGCACAGCGACTGACTGTTCTCGCAACGGTTGTGAGTTCGAAACGATATTAATGATTACTCTGGTATATCTAGAGGTAGACAAAAGCGACTGTACGAGTATATCTTAATAATAATAATAAAAAATAATTTAAATCAAACAATAAATTTTTTTGATAATTACAAATTTTAATATTTGATTTTTGCTTATTATTTGTAGATCTGTCTGCCAATCGGCAAAGGACTCCAATCTTTTCCATTCAGTTCTCTCCAGGGCCACTCTGTTCCACATCACTCCAGCAATAAATATCTCAGGTACTAGATTTCTATTTCTGATATGAATTCAGACAGTATGATGCTAAGAAAAAAACTTTACTAGATATATATGGTCATATAACTTAGAGCAAAACTCATATGAACCGTCATAAAAATTCATTTTCATATCAGTAACATATTGTAGAGCTAGACAGATATTGTGCAAGATGGTATCTACGTGTGATTTGGAGGCGCGACGTGATCATCATTTTCAATTTATCTTATGAATTTCAATTTTTGGGTGTTATAAATTTTCTTATATTAGTTACTAGTTTTATGTTCTTTATTTTTTTTATTTTCAGACTGTATTCTGCACTTAGCAGAGGGAACCTGGGAACTTATTATTAAGACGCTCCATTCCCCACTTTCTGTTGAATTCTCGAGGTATTGTGGCGGAACTCAACGCCGCGCTTTACCTCGTTAGCAGAGCGAAGAAACGAAAATATTAAATATTGCTTTTCTCCGCTTTTCTTCTGGAATTCGGTTAAGTTGAAAGCTTGATCGTACAGCCGATGATCGTGCATTTGATCATAGTAAGAGGTATTTAAAAAATCTTTTCCCTGCCTTATTAAACAAAGGAAATGTCAGGTTCCATTATTCAAAGTAGAATATTTTTAAAACTAGTGGACATACATTAATTTTTAAACAGAGTGGGAATCAAACCCACAACCATCGCGTTTACAGCGTTACACGGTTAATACCAGTAGGTAGGTACTAAATGTGATTCATGTCTATAAAATTTTTGTACTAAATTGAATAATAAACAAAATTCTTTGATGCGTTCTAAAATGTTTGGAATATCTGAAATTTATTTAGCTTGTATTTTATAAACATTTTTCTAAAATTCAATTAGACATGACTTACAAATATTGAAGAAAATTTTACATTTTTCAAATTCAAATTCCACATTTTTAAAGAAATAATATTGAAAAGATTGAAAAGATACGTGTTATTCATTTCTTACTCTTATTAGTCTAAATTAACCTCAGAGGCGCAAGTTTCTTAACCTTGAAATTATTTCTTGCATATTAGGGAATAATAGGGGAGAAATAGCTTATTGCCAAAGTTGTAGGTGGAGTGGCGAAGCTCAACGCCGGGAGTTTGCCTTGGTGCCAGAGAGAAGAAAGGAAAATATTAACAAACAATAATTCATTCCCTCGAGTGGGGATCGAACCCACAACCGCACGGTACAGTTACCTTATGCCTCTGCGCCACGATGGCCAAAACAGTTAAAGCAAAATAATACATTTTGCTATTTTCTATAATATGAAACTCTTGAACTGATTGATAGACAGACAAATCACTGCCTTACTTGCCGCGATGTAGTACACTAAAATATTTAGGTTCCTTGGAGATCAGCTACAGAAGATTTTTCAAAATTCCAACAGGAACGGAAAATACGGAATTTTATAAATTACATCATACAGTCCACCCAAACGGAATCGTGTGAAATATGAACCATTATTTATATTATAATCTATTTTGTCATATACCTAATGGTCCGTAATTAATTCACTTAAGCCTTCAAGTTTACAGTGAATGTAGTTCAAGACACCGTTTACAACAAGATGGCTTAGAATGATTTACTATGACAAGTCTGGGGCAATCAAATTGATGAAGCAATATAATCATAGATTTTTTCTATTATTTATATCGTATTTTTTTTAGTATCACAATTTTAGGTATTTCGTTCTCTGTCTAAAATAAAGAAGTTTATATGAATAGCGGAGTTTAACGCTACGTAATAATTTGAATATAATTATTTCCCAAATTAAAGTGGGGATCTAACCCACAACCGTCCCGCATACAGTTTGATTGCTCTTCTTTTCTATACGCAATATCTAAAGTTTGGGCGGAAAGTGAGGAACGGTTTATCCGTTTCATCCGTTATCCGTTTGCTTTATCCGTTTCATATAAAAATACTAGTACTAATTCTTTCTGCTTATCCTATAGTATAGGGGATCACTATGAGGTTCCGATCCTTTCTCGAATGTCTCGCGGAAACGGGAAAATCCCATCAAACAAATATACTCATATTAGAGTTATGTTTATTTCATCCGTATTCATCCAATTTCATCCGTATCGGTAAAGCTATATATTGAATAGTGATGACATTGGACATTGAACACGACGACGACGATGTTTGGTTAATTAGTAATAACATTTATTTGCGGTACACGTATTGCTTATTTTCATGTACATACATTTCAGTATATCATATTTATTGTTTATAATGTTAGATATATTTTTTTTTTCTGGTCAAATGATAGAAGACGGAAAGATTTTAAGCCTAATTCTAGGACCACAAAATCAACTGCTACTTCTCTCTACTTTACAAAATTTTTCTAACATCTCCTCCAGAATCTCTATAATAAATACAATAACAATTCCATAATCAAAATAATCCAGATTATTCCATAATAATCAAAGCCTGATGAAATTGTTACATCAGCATTTATGGAGACGGTTGGTCGTCCCCATATGTCGATGCATTTATCCGGATTACCGTCGACGTGCTATCGGACAAGCTTTGATAAAACTATCACACCCTTGGGTATAATTTGTATAGAAAGTTTAGAACTAGGTAATTCGTTACATTAATGGTAAAAAGTTATGGTAAAATGGTAAATGGTGGTCTGCGGGTTCAATTCTTATCTGGGGGGGATGATTTTTCTCATTTCTTCGTTTTGGTTGATGTTCACCGCTCAACACGTAATATCTTGAAAATGAAGTCGAAAATGGAGTATTAAAACTCTAAACACTCCCGTGTCATTGCTTTCCCTGCCATACGTGGGATGCAGCGTGAAGCTAAAAAATGTGAGAATAGAGAAATTTTTCACAAGATTCAATGTTCATCTTAAAATATAATATGCAAGTACTTAATATCCGAAGACAAAAAATCAGTTTTAAACTCTATTCTTCTCTCTATTTATTTAGAGACAATGGGTGTAGAGTGACCCGAATAGTAAGTAAGATTTATTAATATTGTAATTAACGACATTTGAATGCAGTTCAAAGTTCCGAACTAATTTCTTGTAAATATTTTGGCAACATTTTAAATAGTTAGCTATTGTTAGACGATGGAAAGTTGACGATTGATATAATGTTATATTTATTCTTTAATATATATATGTACAATATAACATACATATAGTATATAGTGGGAGTGTTAAGAAACTCCGCTCCTCACTTTCTAATGAATTATGGAGGCATTGGGTTAAACTGCGGAACTCACCACCGTTCTGTCTAGTTACCAGAACGAGGAAACGAAAGTAATCTATTTCTCTGAGTGGAAATCGAACTCAGAACCGTCGTGACAACAGCCAGACGGTGTGCGTGTTTGCCAGGACGGCCTTAAACATATAAATATAGATTTAGGAAAAAAGGTGCCTCTTATTGAAATGTAATATGTCACTCTCGGGAGCTTTACTAAGAAAAGGTTGACATATGATCATGAAGATAAGTTGAGACTGGATACTTCACTTTTGAAGTCCATTGCTTATAATAAAATTTAAGAAATAGTACCTAGTGTCCAGACACTCTTTTCTCCATTATTGTTTTAACATTGTATGTTGAATGGTGAAACTCAACGTGACACTTTGTTTGCAAGAACGAGGAAATGTTGTTTTTTTCGAGTAGGAATCGAATCCAAAACCGTCGTGTTTACAGTTAACTGCTTTCCCAATGTACCATCGTGCACAAAACAATTAAAATTATAAAAAATCAGGAATTTATAATTTACTGATGTATGTTAAATTTAAATCTTACAATGTTGCATTTGGCTGTTCTTTGAATACGTTCACTATTATTAGTTCGTAATGTAGGGGAAATTTATTGCGGATATAAATACCGTTACAACTAGGACAGTGAGTGCTGTTATAGAACTAAATGTTTATGAGGGATTTACTTGTTTATTCAAAAAATATATTAACGTTACATTTATTTAAAATTTAATGTTAGTTTTATAGTTATTTATAACTAATGAAATAAATAAAAATAATTAAATTTATTCTACATAGCTAAACTACAAAATAAAAGCTTTATAAGTAATACTAAAATTGTAGAAAACGTTTAAAAAATATTAAATATTAATTACAAATAATATATAGGTATGTACTAATAAAAAAAACAAATATAAAATAACCAAAAAACCCATAGAAAAATGACATTTCTATAGAAAATAACATGGGAACTGTGCCAATAAACACTCATTATGGTAAATTATAATTTGAATTCGACTGAAATACGCTTGTTAGCTTGTTATATGTAAATGTTATAGCCTTACAATGTCGATTGTCGATGTCTTTGATAGCGAAATGAAATCACGAATCTATTTCTATTTCTATATAAAAATAGTGTTAGATAATTTTAAATATTACATAGAAAGATATTAAGAATAGTAGTTAATAAAATTAAGAATATAAAAATCAGCGTACCCCTTCTTCCTCCATACTATGGCAGGCAGAGATAATATAGTGTAAGACTCTCCGTTGCCCACTTTCTTTCCAATTTTTAAGATATTGTGTGGCGAGTGGTTGAACTATGCTTTGTCTACCAGATCGAGAAAATGAAATTAATTTACATATTATTATAATTTCCTGTCTCACGATCGAACCCACAACCACCGCGTTCACATCCAAGACTCCTCTAATCTAGCAGTGTAACAGTAGAATAATATTTATTTTTTTTGTTTCAAGCTGTCCGTGCTGTCCATACATACCAGGGCAGGCAGATACTTCTTCTCCATTTAGATATTTTCGTTCCCCACTTTCCGCAGAATTTTTGAAAAATTGCGTGTTTCCTTGTTACACGAACAAGAAAATGAAAATATCAAATATTTCATTCCACAGCATCATAATTTATTACAAGTCAATTTAAATTAAAAATATTCTTTATCCAAATAAACTATTGCAACTTTTAAATCTTCAAATGGCTGGAGCTAGCACCGTCTCAGCAGGCAGTTCTGCTCAGAACAGCCAGCAAGAAGCTCAACAGTTACACTTTTCTATAGAAAATAATATTCCCACAATAAAATGTTATCAAAATGTCTCAGTCGTTTATTCATTGGATGCAATTGGATCACTTCCAAATCTCTCGCATCTAATTCTAGTTGATTCATTTGAGATTTTCACAGCATTGAAATTTTGTGAGATAATAAAACTTTTTTTAAAGTAAATAACAATTAGTGTTACAATTCTACTGCTTATTAGACATTTGTTAGGTATTATAAATAAAAAGATTTTTCTTTCAGCTTATTTTCTACTTTTTTCTGCCGGCGATCAGATCGTTAGTGGTGGTTTTGCTGGTGGAGGAGTCCAGCCAACCACCTGAACACCAATGATTCGCACATTCGGATTCATTCATGCCTTTTTTAACCTTTTTTAAAAAAACATTTATTAGAACGTTCTATAACACAATAATACAGCGTTTCCACACTGGCAACTCGCAATCGCTTTTTCACACCCGTCTCGAATTGATTTATTGTTTCGTTCCAATATAAAATGTATCGTTTCTTAACCAATGCAATAAGAAAATTATATAGTGTTCGTGACTAGAATTTCTCATTAGAATATCGATTTTTTTTCTTAAAATTTCAAATAATCTAACAATCTTATGGGTGCTAGATTAATATTGAATATATCCAGATTTGAAAAGTTTTTACAAAGTTTAGTTATAATCCTATATCTTATAAAACAAAGTCGCTTTTCGTGTCTGTCTGAACTTTCTAACTCTTCTTCTTCTAAACCACCCAACGGATTTTTATGCGGTTTTTACCATTAGGTCGAGTATTTCTCAGGGAAGGTTTATATATAGTTTATTATTTGTACATTCTTATGTAAATTAACATAAATACGATAAATGTGTATAAAGTCCTACCCGTTGAGACACTTTCGCGCATGCGCTGCTTTAATGGTAAATACTACATGAAAATAATGTACTGGAGTATTGTTCCTCTTAATAAGATCTACAAAAAAGTCCGCGATGGCATATTCATATTTTTTAAGGATAACGTGTAGTGATCATATTTCTGTCTAAAAATTGTAATTCCAATATATTTTTTATTGTGAGGGATATTTTTCCATAATAGTATTAATCCTTATCCTTTAAAATACTTTATTAAATTTCTACGTTAAACGAAGATAAAATTTGCTTTTTACACAATTTCGAAATTGCGAATAGTTTTAGAGAAAAACGCATTTAATTGTTAACACATCACGCCGTTTACACATCAGCTGTATCGAGTCAAATTTTACTTATCCCTTACTCTCAGTATATAAATAAGTATATTAATTACGTTGACCATTTAATGTAGATCAAAACTATCTTTTACTGTTTTTCATTTTAATAAGTACTTTAGAAGTTGTTACAATATCAAAACATCCTTGCTGCGAAACGCGCCCCGCGACGTTTTGCTTATACAAGCGCTTCATGAGCAGTCATCGGTGGTTCAGTGGTAGAAAGCTCGCCTGCCACGCGAGCGGCCCGGGTTCGATTCGCGGCCGATGCATTCTATTTAATTTTCCTCACAGGCAGCCACGTAGTGTCTACTCAACCGGTGTCGCTGTTTTAACAGCATAAACCACAAGCTCAAAAAAACCCGCCTGCCTCTATAGCGAAGAAGATTTAGATTGTGTTATTTATTTGTGTTTATTTTAAAACAATTGGAAAATCCTTATTGGAATTACGAAAATGCGGGTTGCATTAGGGTTTAATTTTAATTAATTTTCACATTATCTTAAGTGCTTTGCAAACATATATTATATGAACAATTCAGTAGTTAAGGCGGGCGAAGCCGCGAGCAGGTCGCTAGTCTATATATATAAAAGGACTTGTCCTCACTGACTGAGGTAAGACGCACGCACAGCCGTAACTGCTGATGGTAGAAACGTTAAATTTGGACAAAAGTTTACTTTCGTAATCTGGACATCCACTAAGAAGGGATTTTGAAAAGTTTTAACCCTAAAGGGGTGAAATAGGGGTTCAAAGTTTGTATGGAAAAAAATTTAAATCAGCACCGATTTTTATAAAATTTGAAATTTAGATTTTTAAAAGTATTTAATTGAACACGTATTTCATCGTTTTCTAGAGTTCTCCCCCTAAGGGTGCAAATAAGGGGTTGAAAGTTTGTATGGGAAAATTCTTAAATCCCCACCGATTTTTATAAAATGTTATATTTAGACTCTTAAAAATATTTCATTGAACATATGTTTCATGGTTTTCTAGAATTCACCCCCTAAGGGTGCAAATAATGGTTGAAAGTTTGTATAGAAAAATCTTTAAAACGCCACCGATTATTATAAATATTTAAATTTAGACTTTTAAAAATATTAATTTGAACATGTGTTTCATGGTTTTCTAGAATTCACTCCCTCAGGGTGCAAATAAGGGGTTGAAAGTTTGTATGGAAAAATCTTTAAATCACCAACGATTTTTATAAAATTTGAAATTTAGACTCTTAAAAATATTTCATTGAACACATGTTTCGTGTTTTTTTTGAATTCACCCCAAAATACGCAAGCGAAGCTGCGCGCGTCCGCTAGTTATTTTATAAAAGTCGACTATTAAGTATATAAGTGTTGAATGTATGGACTCTAATCCATACCTCTCGTATGGCTTTCAAGAGCCACAAGTTCGAATCCCGCTACGTTAAAAATGTTAAACCTCTTCTAATAAAAGTTATTTCATAAATTGAAGTAACTTATCTCAAACACAAAGCTTTACTGTCTTAGAAATCCAATATACGACATTTGGAATGTTCTAGTTCTCTTAATTTCAACACTACTGAATTGTTCAGTCGAAAGTCGCTGAAACTTACGTTAGAGGACTTTATTCACAAATCTAGGTTCGACTTAAAAGGATCTCGTTCTAGAACTTGTAAATCTACAAAGAGATTTTTTTGTGGCTTGAATGGTGCGACCGTTCTTCTATGTTATTAATTTCAGTGGTGGTAATATATACGGTGGTTATAAACGTGTAAACGAGATAATTGTGGGTTCGATTCCAATTTAAGGAAATAAAGAATTTAATTTTTATATATCTACGCCAATATTCGAGACATTTCATATGAAATGGTGAAACTGAAAGTTAAGCTTTGTTAGAAATAAATTCTAGAAAAATAAAATACAAATATCAGGATACTTGTCTATGAAAAATGACAAAAACTTGAAGTAAATCGATTAGAATCTTTCAATATTAACCAAGTTATGATTCCAAATAATACAATTAACACAAGATTTCCAGTATGTCAACTAGTTCCCAATGTTCAATAGAGTTGGCATACTAACTGCTAACTAAGTTGTATGTACATATGCAACCTCAATGTAAACGTAGAGCTTGTTGAACATTGTGACAGATGTACTGGACTCGATGCCACATGCCATATTTTATGACACATTACACAGAGTAGATTCTAATACACTATAACATTTTAAAAAAAAAATCAGCTTCACGCTGTATCCCGCAGTAAGCAGGCAGAGGGAACCTAGTGTTAAGACACTCAGTTAGAAAATATAAATGTAATTTATGATCAATGAAATCCACATTCTCCAAACTTTTCTAAAGATTTTAAAACTAAAAGCGACTCCTAAGCTCCAGGCAAGTTAGCTGCAGTGCAAACGACCAAGTGAACTCAGCTGGAAAGTCCATCTGTGCATACTCCTACATGATTCAGTCGGATCTAAATTTCGACCGACCGATTTTATCACGTTCTTTTTGTACTGTACACATAGTTCTAGTCTTTGAAAGTTTGAACTGTAGTTGTGTTTAAAAAAAAACTTTATCACACCAATCCCTTTAGACTGGAAATTCGAGATTTTAGTATGCATTTCTAATATCTACTAGTATTTATTTTTAACATACGGCGTTGAGTTCCGCCACTCAATACACAACGTGTAGAAAAAATCGTCGGAAACTGGAGAAGAGAGTGTCTTAACACTATATTCCCTCTGCTTATCCTGATCTTCTTCTTCCTGGCATTAATCCCGGCTGTTACCAGGGTCTGCCTTCCTACTTAACCTACTCCACTTTGCACGATCTTTTGCGTCCTCGGTGGTTAGACCATTGGCTCTCATGTCCTGCATCACGACATCCAACCAGCGCTTCCTTGGGCGTCCGGGAGGTCGCGCCCCAGGAACTAGTATAGCAAGGCACTTGCGTCCGACATAGTTCTTAGGCCGGCGCGTAACGTGGCCAAACCATCTCAAGCGACGCTCTTGGAGCTTATCCGCTACGTCACGGACCCCAAGACTACCTCGAATGAATGTGTTGCGTATGCGGTCAGACCGCGTTACGCCGCACATCCACCTCAGCATCTTCATTTCCGTGACGTGAAGCTCCTGAGTGTGCCGAGATAGTGCTGGCCAACATTCGCTGCCGTATAAAAGAACCGGTCGGACGATGCTCTTGTATATCAGCCCCTTGAGCTTGGGCGGTATTCTGCGGTCGCAGACCACACCAGTGACCTCCCGCCATTTGGCCCAGGCAGCGCTTATCCGGCCATGGACATCGTGGTCGATGCCTCCAGACTCGTGCATAACGGATCCAAGGTACCTGAACTTCTCCGACTTAACGGCTGGCTCAGGACCTATAAGGATCGTGCTCGAGTCCCGGCTCCCGCAGGCCATGTACTCTGTCTTCGACACATTTAGTTTAAGACCGCCGTTCTCAAGCGTACCCTTCCAGAGGTTCACTTTACGCTCCAGCGTCAGTCGGTTCTCGGCAATGAGTGCTATGTCGTCGGCATACATCATCAGCCATGGAGGCTGGTCCTGGATGTGAGCCGAGACAGTATCGAGCACTACATTGAATAAGAACGGACTAAGAGCCGAGCCCTGGTGAACCCCTACTGTAATCGGGAAGGGTCTAGTGTCGCCAACAGCAGTCCTAACCATAGAAGCGGAATCGTGGTACATGCCTCTGATAATCTCAATATAGGCCTCAGGGATCCCTTTGGATCGCAATGCCCACCAGATACACTGACGAGGCACACAGTCAAAGGCCTTCTGCAGATCTAAAAAGGCCACGTGCAGAGCTCTCCTTTTTTCCCTGTATGCCTCCATCAAAGCTCTGAGGGCGAAAATGGCGTCCATGGTGCCCGATCCTGGCTGAAATCCATATTGAGACTCAGAGACAGTACACTCTTGGCGGAGCCTGAGGCCGATCATGCGCTCGAAGAGCTTCATGGTATGACTCATAAGCTTAATGCCCCTATAACTACCACAATCTTGAACACTGCCCCTTCCCTTGTAAATAGGGGTAATAAAGCTAAGCCGCCACTGATGCGGCATCTTACCAGTGTTCAAGATATGGTTAAAAAGGTCAGTAAGCATGAGCACACCAAGAGAGCCTAACGATTTCCACGCTTCGATCGGAATGTCGTCAGGTCCCACCGCTTTTCCGTTCTTCATGCGTCGAAGGCAATTACGTGTTTCGTCAAGGGTTATTGGGGCAATAAGTCCGAGGTTAGGCGGTGGGTCGTGATGAAGACTGCATGGGTGCTGAGTATTCAGCAACTCCTGGAAGTAGCTTCTCCACCTCTCCTTCACAGAGTCATGATTACAGAGCAGCGTGCCCTGGGAATCTCTGACGCAAAGACATTTTGCGATATCTTGCGTCACTTTATCCCGGGAACGTGCCGGTTTGTAAATGAGCTTCTGCCCCTCCACAGTTTCAAGTTTATCATACAACGGTGACAAACTCTCACTGCGGGCTCTGGCTACAGCTCTTTTACTGGCACGTTTAGCTACTGTGTACTCCAGTCTGTCTTCAGGAGAGTTGGATTCCTGCCACTTCTTAAAGGCAGCCTTCTTTTCACGAGTCACCTCCTGGACCTCGTCATTCCACCACCATGTCTCCTTGTCGATGACACGTCCTCCCCTAGAAACGCCAAGAACTCGCCTGCCTGCCGCAATGATTGCCGACTGAGCCCGATCCCAAGCATCCTGAGCAGTCTCGGTGTTAGTCGAAAGATTATGACTTTTCACCTCTGCCAGGAAGTCGGTCTGCATCGGTCCATTCAGCAACCACCACTTGATCCGAGGCCTACGTTTCTCGGCTACTTTCTTCTTCGGAGTGACGTTAAAGTCCATGACAAGAAGACGATGTTGGGCCGTTAGGCTTTCGCTTATCCTGATGTGTGCGGTATACAGCGTGATGCAGATTTTTTTTATCTATATGAAAGTTAAATAAAATTAAAATGGACTTTAAAGAAAGATAGATATTGTACAAAAGAAAAGATTTAGATTATTAAGTCTTGCAAATTTTATTAATAAATTTACGTGAAAATTGTTCTTGTATATTATTTATAATAGGAAAGGCGCAGTGAAACAGCGTTTGATTGTAAACGCGAGAGTTCTGGTTTCATTTTCTACTTGGAGAAATAAATTATTTTTATTTTCTTGGCTCTAGCAAGAAGAAAAACAAAGAAATTTTATAGTTTTCTATTATAAGTATATATAGATATCGATTCTTATTAAAGCTATAACAGAATGTAATAATAAAATGTGATATAAGATATCTATAAAATAGACACTATCCTCTATAGAAATTCCAATCACCAAGAACATCCAATCTAGCGGGAGCCGCTGCAATTATCTTTCTCAATTAATATCTATGTAATTTTACTTTAGGAAAAATCTATATAGCTATTTACTTTTTATATGAAATACTGATATAAAGTAAATATTTTAGTAACAGTGGTTATTTTGTAGACAAAACACGGCATTAAGTTCCGCCACTCTACACGCAATTAACACCAAGTCTTAACACTATATATTAATCGTATTTTTTTATGCTTTGCTATGTATCTATATACGAGTATATAAAATCGAAAGGTCACTCACTCATCACGAAATCTCAGAAACTACAAGTGCTAGGAATCTCAAATTTTGCATAGGAGTTACTTATAGGACGTAGGTACTCGCTAAGACAGGAATTTGCAATATTCGATTTCTAAGGGGTTGTTTTTGGGGTCGAAAGTTTGTATGAAACTTCGTAACTACAAATGCTAGGAGTCTCAAATTTTGCATAGACGTCACTAGGACGTAGTCATGGAGACAGAAATTAATAATAACATAGTTCACGCGGGTGAAACCGCGAGTGGGCCGCTAGTATCGCATATAGCAGGGTAGACAGATGGAAGCTAGTGTTATAAGACACTCCTTTTCCCACTCTACCAGAGAGAGGAAGATGAAATTATAAAATATTAAATTTCCGCGAATGGGAATCGAACCCAAGCCCGTTGAGTCTACAGCCGCATGCTTGTGTACATGAGCCAGCGGCCTCAACAACAATTGTAAGCAATTGAATTATTATAAATTTAGCTCGTAATTTATATATTAGCCGGTCGTTTTTGTTTTTCTTTCTTAATAAAAGGGAAAGGACTGTAAGACTAAGCCCTTGCCTCATTTATTTACATTATTATGACAATTAGAGAAGTTACACAAAAGGGCTTATTCAATTTGCTTATTCAAAATGCTATTATATGAAAGAAAAAATAAATATTTTCTAATATGTACAATAGTACCTGCTATTTTATTTTTTCTTGTTTCCTTTAAATTTCACTATGATAATATTTAATTTTTTTAATTCTTTACATTCAGACATAAGAATTTCAAATTATTATTCGCAATTCAAGCGTATCAGGAGGGTGTCGTAGTGCAGTAGGTAATACACAAGCATTTTATGACGGTTGTGATTTCGATTCCCAATCATATGAAAATACTATTGAATTATTTCATATTTACATTTTCTCGCTCTGGTAACGACAGAATGTGGTGCTAAACTCCGCCATTCAACATACAATATCTCGATTGTTAAGACACTCCTCCATGATATTTTTCTAATAACAAAGATAAGATAAAATTGGTTAAAGACTAAAATTTATGAACAACAGGTAGTTCTATACGAAATATAGAGCTAACTCGTTAAAACGCGTATATCCAGAAAAGTATATTTTCTGTCAAAAACACACCGTATTTTTTCACCGTATCCAATCAACATGGTGCAAAGAAAATATACACATTTTTCATTTTCCCCCATTCCTCATGCAAGTAGTACGTATGTATGTTACAGACTAGTTATTACAGAGTTTTTGTTGTATACTTTTGTTGGTTCTACTGTAGTTTAAATAACTTTTTTGCTTATCTATGTCATTTCAAATAGTATAGAATTATATATTTCTTTATTTATTTCACTCCTTTTTATATACCTAATACTTTTTTTAAAATTTAATTTAATTTCTCAAAGACATAGATGTCAAACTTTTTTATATATTTCTTACAAAGTATACATGTAACTTTTAAATTCAGCTCGGACATTGTAAACCACTACTCTTAGCAAGGCATAGATCTACACCAAGATTTCACAATTAATTATTACATAATATACCGAATAATATATAAAAATAAATATGTATTCTCTATACTTATTTAATCTATACAACTGTTTGTTTAGGTCGCGCGTCATACAGACGTGTAAAAACATCGTCCACTTGGATTTATGAGATTTTTCGTTGTTAGATTAGGACAGGGATGGCCAAAGAAAGGGCCGTTTGATGTGACGGTCATAATACTATTTTTATATTATTTTGTTTAAAGATTATTTTTTTAATTAAAATATGTAAACATCTACGCGTGAGGGTTTATCCATATATTCACCAAGTTTTTTATAGTTTCATGCATCTCTAAAAGTTCTTCAGAATATTTTTGCACAATTTCTAGATATATAAAAGTTGGAACCTCAGCAGAGCGTTGAAATGAAAATATTTCATTCCTCCGAGAGAGAATCGAACCCACAACCGTTGTTGAATTCTGGAGGCATTGCGGGTTGACCGTGCTTGCTACGTTAGCAGGGCAAGGAAAATGAAAGAAAAAAAAAATATATTTAATGACTCCGAATGGAAATCGAACCCACAACCTTCGCGTTTACAGTCACACCCTTGTGCCTTTGCGCCCCAATTAAGTCAAGTTTGTGTAATGAATGATGCTTATACATATACCTATATACTATTTAAATCTATCAGTTTTAGAGTGGGTGCCAACATGGGTAAATATTTTTTTATATTACGTTGTAACTTTTGTTTATTTTAGTATTTAGTACTTATCTCTTCTCTTATTTTTACAATTCATTTAAAATACTTGAAAAACTCTGAAACTATCCATTTTTCAGTAGAAGTGAAATCACAATTTGTCACTCGAAGCACTTTAAGATGCCACTCAGTGGATTTATTTGAATTCTTAAGCGAATGCAAATTGCAGCCAACACCGTGTAATTTACTCCAAGATATTTATATACGAGTACATTATATAATCTATCAAAGACAGCATCTGACCGTACGAGATGTGTATAGGTTCAATTCTTACTCAGGAGAATGAATCATTTTTTTTCCTCGACTGAGTTTCACAACTTAGCCCGCAATATTTCAATATGGCGGGGGGGAACAGAATATCTTAATACTAGGTTCCCTCTGTCTACCCTACTATATCCAGGTTTTAGTTTAAAACTAAAAAAAGCATTTAATGTTAACCCAATGATCAATTCTTTATCGTGCAATTTTGTTTGTTACGTGAAGGTCGCGAAGACAGTTTATTTTTGTATGTGATATTTTTTTTAGTTAGTAGTAGGTATTGAATCCTCTATGAGTAATAAATGCTAGAAAAATTATACAAAATATATATTGGCGGACCTCAACGCCGCGTTTTACCTTTACCAGACCGGAGTGAGCAATTATAAATAAATCACAGTCAAAAACAAAGCGTCTATACACTACTTTCCTTCTGCCTATACAGTGTACAATGAAGCTAAATAAAAAAAATCTTTAAGTGGAATTGAACCTACAACCATCGAGCACTATCAACCTTCCCATTCCACCACGAGGCCTTAAAAGAACATATTAAGCCGTAAACCACATAAAAATTGCAATATAAGTAGAACATATGATACAAAATGTCAATCACACGTGACGGTACACTCGCGAATACATTAGAGCGAAGTACTAAAGTATTTTTATGTTCCACAAAAGATTTTACGCGCGTCTCGACGTTATAAATCTACGGAGATTTTCATTGTTTTTCTTTAAAGAATATATTTTGGTGTTTTTTTAAATTATTTATATTTTATTTATTTGAGGCCAGTCGTGGGCAAAGTGTGACTGTAAATCCGACTGGTTGTGGGTTCGATCCTCATTATATTTCCATTCCTTCGCTCTGGTGTCCAAGCAAAGCGCGGCGTTGAATTCCGCCACTGAACACGCAATGCCTCTAAAATTCGGCGGAAAGTGGGGAACGGAGTGTCTTAACACAGGTTTCCTTTACCTACCCTGCTGGGTGCGGTATACAGTGTGAACCTGAATTAATATTTTTGATGATTAGCTTAAGGCTATTAATGTCCCGATTTTTTACTAGAGCGTGAAAATGAAGATAGTTCGTATATTTCTCCAAGTGGAAATCGAACCCATAACAATTGCGCTTATTAGTCAGGCACTGTGCAACTATATTAAAACAATATCAGAAAAATTTCAACAATATTTTTGAGAATATACAAGAAGATTGAATGAAAATATTAAAATGAAAATGATGGGAAAATGTAGTTGAGAAAATATTGAAAAAAAAATAAACAGCCTCGAAACTTTTTTTTAAGAATAACTCAGTTCAGGCTTTATTCTATACAATAAAATCTAGAATTTTATTTGTTTATAGCCCCATTATACATGGGTCAGGTATTCGTGTAATTGCCTGTATTACTTACGCTATATTCAATTTTATATTCTGAAACCAGTCATGGCGAAGGGAGGGCGCACGAAACAGGTCGTGGGTTCGATTCCCACTCGGGTAAATGAAATGTTATATATTTTCGTTCATTCGCTATGGTATCGAGGCGAAGCACAGCGTTGAGTTCCGCCGCTAAACATGCAATGTTTCCAGAATTCGGTGAAAAGCGGGGTGCTGAGTGTCTTATCACTAGGTTCCCTCAGCCTACCCTGCTACATGCAGGATACAGCAATAAGCATAAAAAAATCTTTAAGCTTTAAGTAATAATATTTAAATTTGACGACTTATCTTGATTAGTTATCGAGCCTTATCCTATATTTTCACACTATTTCCCGCACTTAGCGGAGTGGACAGAGGGAACGTGGGTACCTAATGTTGACACTTCGTTACAATTGAGACACTTTCGTTCCATACTATCCGCCGATTTCTAGAGACATTGCGTATTGAGTTGCGTATTGAGTGGAGAACTCTACGTCGCACTATGCTTCGTTACCAGAGAGACGAAATGAAAATATTAAATATTTCAGTAGTATCGAACCCACAATCAACGCGTTAACAGTCGCACGCTTGAGTCCAAGCGACACGACGGTCTCGATTAAAAAAATCTTATTAAATATTATAGCTAGCTCATAGCAAAAATTCTATTAAAAGAAAGCTCTTAAAAAGCTAACTTAAGCTGTAAATTAAAAAGTTTTTTTTTTGTTAAACATATACAGGAAATATGAAAAGTATGGAAACGACGCTTTTATTTCAAAGTGTATAATATGAATTCATAAATAGACATCGCAAGTCGTGAACAACTTTTCCTTCTAACGAATGTTATATTTTTTTGTTTGTTGTTTCCTTTCTATATATCGTCGTGAAATTAGGAAGTATTTATTATTGACGCGGTGGTCGCTGGTTCGATTTTTATTTGAGTAGTGTTTTTAAAGCAGCTTCTCTTTTTCCTCCCTGATAGGGTTGGCAGAGGCTATTAGGACAGGACGAATGGCTTAGTAGACGAAGTCCATAAATGGTTTCCAATATTCGCGGATTTATATTCTGTTACGTAATTTTTTTATAATTTTTTTAATAAATATTTTTCTTTCTTAAGTATGGAATAAAATTTAAAATGCTTCAAATATTAAGGACACTCAGTTCTCCATTTTCTACTACTATCAAGGCACTCCGTTCTCCACTTTCCGTCATACATACATATACTGACATATAGACATAGGTATTTATATTTCTCCGTTCTCCACTT
>JAEBDU010013311.1:5040220-5103077 GCA_016802625.1 Heliconius numata
TCCACTTTCCGTCATACATACACATACTGACATATAGACATAGGTATATATATTTCTACTTGGTTCAAAACAAAAATACTGTAAAGTGAACGTAACTTTTAAAATACTTTACGACCAAACAAGAGGGGGACCAAAGTTTGCAACTTCACCAACGTTAGAAACATTGAATGATTTATTTCCTTCGTAAAATTGTGGAAAATTGTAAATTAACAAATTAATAATGTTGGCACCATTGCGTACGACAAGTTATATATTAATTTTTGACGCCATGAAATGCAGTTGGTACTAAGCGTTGAGAGTGGTGGATTCAATTCTCACTTAAAATGCAATTAGTCAATATTAATATGTTTTTACTAGCGGACACGCGCAGCTTCGCTAGCGTATTTGTTTTCAATGAAATATTTTTAAGAGTCTAAATTTCAAATTATATAAAAATCGGTAGCGATTTAAAGATTTTTCTATACAAACTTTCAACCCCTTATTTGCACCCTTAGTCAGTGAGGACAAGTCCTTTTATATATACAAGTATGTAATAAAATGTAGGAGAATTTGGCCTATTTTTCAATATTTGTATAATCATAAAACTTGGCAGTTATACATGGCTTAGATGACAATACAATAATATGGTATCTCTGGTAGGATGACGGGGCCAAGACCTGAATAGTAAAACTCTGTAAAGCTTACCATTTTTTTTATTTATTTAAAATCTGATAACTTTACAGACATTTGGGCCATACCTTTTTTCCATACTATTATTATTATCATTATATTTTTAACCATTTTTTAAATTTTCTCTAAATCTAAACCTGAAATCCCTAAATCTAAACCTGGGGCCAGTCGTGATTTAAGGGGTAGTACTAAAGTGTGAATGTATACGAAACTGACACAACCAGTCGCTTTCTTTTATTTGCATGTCTTAATTTAATACATTATCTACTAGAAATATTTTTAATTATAATTAACAAATATCTATATGTATAATATGTACTCGTAGCTTACGAGAAAATCACTTGAGTTTAAAGTTCGTATAATTTATTGCTTCTAGCACATTTTGCCTTTACCTTATTCTTAACGCATGATAAAAACATGATTTTTAAAAGTAATACAATACTATTTCACATTTTCCTTATTTTCTTTGAGCTCTTGCAAATTTCATTGTGACATTAAACCTGGTCCTAGCAGTCAGTACATTTCATAGTAATTGTACTACGCAAGTATACTATAACGAGAATGTACTAAAAGAGGATCTTGTGACACACTGTCTCAGAAATGTAAAATATTATTATTTTATATATAATATAATTAATATTCTTACTAAAGGATATTTTTGGAAAGTAAAGGTCTATTAAAAAAGTTTGTAATAAAATTTTCTTAAGGAATATTTTTTTTGCTCCACGCCTTATTCATAGCGTAGTAAATAAACAGACCATCTTTTTAGCTCATTTTACGCCTACCATGGCGTGTTGAGTGGTGGTCCCCAACGCCGCAGTCGTCGCCAGTAAACCATACCAGCAGGAACGAACTAGTGCGCGTTGCCTCTCGGAGAGACATCGACGAGACGAGACATAAATGTATGGTACCCATGTCAGATAAAATGTCATATGCCTAAATATGGCTGGCCCAAGATCAAAAATGCATACAATATCTCAAATATCTTTGAAATCTTAATTATTTACGCAATAATTTCTGTTTTTTTTGTTTCGTGAATTGGATGTAGAGTGGACTTTAAGAAGTGAAATGGAAAATCTCATTTTTGTCAAATTCCAACAAGTCCAGTAGTTTCATAAGTAAATAACACAGCAAGTAAACAAAATTAATCATTCCTAGTGGAATAAAAGGAAAAAACAATACACCAAATTATCGTTTACGTCTGTGTGTCACTAGAAACGTAATAGGAACGTCGTGTTCTCCGAAGTACTGACTGTAACAAATTGCATCTATCATCGCCATTCCCACTCCACGTGAAATGTTAGAGAAAACAATGTTTCTTCTTATAACAAGGATTTTAAACGAGCTCAGCTGGACTATCCAGGTCCAGCTGTCATTGCAATTGACACGTTCGGTATTGGATATTTATCGGACGGTCGTAGGTTCAGTTTTTTTTGCTTCAAAATAGCTAAACTGGCTTCAAAATTTGACTGCAGTTAAAGGGGGTTATAGCAAAAAGGGATATGAAGCTTTGTCTAAGGCCTTGCCTTTGAAATAATTTATTAATTTCTTTCAGATACATATCAGAACTAGTAGTTCCTGAGATTAGAACGTTCAACCAAACAAAATCCTCAATTTTATAACATTAGTATATAAGTATAGATGGAAAGTCATATTCTAAGTTTATTTAATTAACATTTTTTTTCTCTAGTTTCTATTGACCAAATTACATAATTTCTATCGCGTGCCAGCATTCCTTTGGCGTTTAGAAAGGGCTCAATGATTGATGACCGCAAATATTGTAAAAGATTTTATTCGGGCCGCAACACCTTTTTACTACCCTAATATAAAGCTACACGCACGTCCATTCATTTTATTTTACGGATTTCTAAAAATAGATTTAGGTTGTAAAATATTATTATACTTATACGTACAAGAGAACTATGATCTAACTATTTGAGATGAAAATTAGTTAAAAAAATACATTTTTATACCAGACCAGATTTTTTTTTTAGGTTCACTCTGTATCCCGTATATAGCAGAGTAGGCAGAGGTAATTTAGTTTTAAGGCACTCCGTACAACCGATCAGGAATCGAACCCGCAACCGTCACGTTTACTTAAAAATATAAGGAAGAATGTTCGTTGTAATCAGGAATGAAATACTGTCACCTCTCTATTACGCAATTTAAAAGCATGTCCAAAAAATAGGGCGACAAGTGAGGAACTGAGTGTCTTAACACTAGATTCTTTCTACCTCCCGCTATGCGGGGAAAAACTTATGTTGTTTCTCTTAGATTGCGATTGTAACCCACGATCATCAGCAATACAAAAAAAACACTGACCACCTATCAGCTTGTGGCTTTTATATAAAGTCCTTCAATTATAAAAAATCTATTAAGACAAAAGAATCGGTCTCTTGCAGAGCATATTTCAGTAACAACAAGAACTAAAATATGATTTAGCTTTTAACATTAAGCCCGGCATTATACTAAAATATTCCACCTAATATAATTCAACTGGCTGTGTTGTATAAAATTTACATGTTCTTTAGTTATTTTGTGAAAAACCTGGCATAAACTCAGTCAATAGGTAAATTTACATAACCCGACGCCATTAAATGAATATTTAGGCATATTGCTTCATTATATTCAAATATGTCGGGTGGAACCCGCTTGTTAGGATATTGAATTATTTATGTAAAAATACTTAAATTTTGACTACAAATATTGTTATGTCTGTATAATAGATGAGCTCATATGTATTGGAGATTTCGATTTTCAATTAGATATTGATTATTACCGCCGAAAGTGGATGGTGGAATACGTAATGTCTCGAAAATTTGGCGGAATATGGACAACAGAGTGTTTTGTTTTGCTGGATATAGCTAAAAAAATATTCAATTCAAATTATATTCAAAAGAAAACTAAAAGTTTCTCATTCTATTGTTCTATATCAGATTTTAGTTTTTATACTTCGTATTGTTCTTTATTCATCTCAATAGCGTCCTCTTCGTACAAACTTCTGGACAATTCCTTTACTTTTTATGAACTTCTTGAAGCTCTCTAGGACAGTTTTTTATAAGTTTTTTCCACCTTATTTATTCATAATCGATGCTATAGTGCCTCAGTTGAGACACTGTATTAGTTGAGGAAATATAAATAGAGAGATCGTCATGGTTTGGCCGTGAGGAACGGAGTGTTTTAAAACTAGGTTCCTAGGTAAAAAATATATTTAACTTCTTTATCTGATCAGATATCTTGCAGTCTTGCATGTCAAATTTCAAATTTCTTAGTCCAATTTTATATATATAATATATAGATAGGTACCCCACGCAGCTTTACGTATTGTACGGATAAAGGCCGATTTGTCTGGCACCGGTAGGTGGTAATAAAATGTTGTTTTATAGCCGTAACGCGTCGGTCACAAAAGGCAAAACGCTCGACCGATTTTACGATGGTTTTTCAAGTGTATTGGGACTGTAGAAAAATCCTATAGAAAAGATATGGTCACAAGGTAAATCTGAATTTAATAGTTTTTGTGGAGGATAAAAGGTTTATTTATTTATTATATTATCAGTAAATTTATTTATTATATCAGTTTTTTTTTTTTGCTTCACGCTATATACCAGAAATAGCAGGGTAGGCAGAGGGAATTTAGGGTTAAGACACCACGTTCTTAGTTTTTTTGTCTCCATTTGAGATACTGCATGTAGAGTTTCAGAGCTCTACGCTGCACTTTATCTTGGCTGAGCGGGAGCAGAAAAAAAGAAAATCCCACAACCATTAACGCACAATCACTGCGTCACTGAGGCGAGAAAAAACAAAAAGTAATTCATCTGCTTGTATCAAAAATACATTTGCCACGCAACAGCTTCCTTTACTTTGATGTTTTCAATAAATAGAACTTGGCATGGACTTGGCAAAGACAGTCACCTATTTAACAAAAATCTCATATGAAGATGATAGAGATATTTATTCTTCATGTTTTAACAATAAAAAATTATTGATGGAAATTAAGAAGATGTGATGCAATGAAACATGGTCTGATGGTAAACAATGATTGTGTATGATGACGAATTATTTTCATTTCCCACTCAATGCCTCAAGAATTCAGCGGAAAATGGGGAACAGAAATGTCTGAATGGGGACCAGAATTTCTTAACACTAAGTTCCCAGGCTCCATTTGCCAGAATACAGTTTAAAGCTAAAAAAATACAAAACTTAATACTACGTTTTGTCTGTCTACTCTTTTATATGCAGGGTAAAGCATGCAACTAATAAAATAAAATCTTACTATACCTACGAAAATTCAAACTCGGAACCTAAATTGTTAAAAGCTATACTTTTAAGCTACCAAACCACAAGGATTGTCCAATACATCATCATAATTAGGCAACAAAAAACAGTAAATTAGATCTCGGGGCGAACTTAACAATTTTTCAGTTGAAAGCATCTGGGCTTTTATGGACAAATAACGCAACAATGCCCCGAGAAATTAGTATCATAATTTTTTGAGATTGACCACCTGTGAGCCATTAGGGTCCTCCTCGTTAGACCCTCACCCTTTTCACACTCCATGTACTCCTTTTTAATTTTCAATGAAAATCTTTTTTATATTAGGAAAAAAGGTTTTTTCTAAATGTACGTATATTATGTAAGAATACTTTTAGATGCATTTATCTGCGTCTTTATTCATGAACAAATGGGATAAGCAGTTTTATTTGTTACTTCCTCAATAAATGGACTATCCAAGCTTTAATTAAGTCTACCCGTGACCGCGTACTACTTACTTACAACAAAGTGTTTGAAACAACAAGTTTCTAAAAATGTATTTAAGCGAAGAGAGTAAAGAGTTTCATTTAAAATCAGTATTTTTTTTAGCTAATTCTATAACATGGAACACTGTGTTTAGATACTCTGTTCTCATTAGAACACTTCCGTTTTTCTTTTTCTGCCGAATCTGGAAGCATTGCGTTGAGTGGCGTAATTCAACGCCGATCTTTGCCTCGTTACCGGAACGAGAAAAATGAAAATAATAAATATTTCATTTCCTCGAGTGCGAATCGAGGCCACAAATGTGTAGAAATTTTGAATATCAAAGATCTTATTATAGTCTCCAGATCCAATTCAAAGTTAATTATTTTCCAATTCGGACCAGTTGATGAGATAAAGGCCACCAAACAAACTAATGTACTACTATGTTTAGTTCGACTCAAAAAACGAAGTGTCTTAATACTAGGTTCTCTCTTCCTACCCTGTTTTTACATATGTAGGATATGCGTAAAGCTATTAAAAAAATGAAAAAGAAAATACAACAATATAAAACCTTTAAAATAACCACATCATTTACAAAAATAGGAAACATTTCAGTGCTGAATGAAAAATAAACCATTTATTTCCACCATTTAGGTTCATAAAACCAAAGTTTTTGTATTATGTTTCAAAAGCTTTTCCCACACATCCATTAGTAGGAATTACACTGAAAACATAATAATTACTTCGAAAATTACAAAGTAACTTCGGAATATTATTTTTAACAATATGTTTATATGGTAAGATATGCTCGTTATATTGTTAATTGTAGCTCCATTCTGTATCCTGCATTTAGCAGGTTAAGCAGAGGGAACCTGGGAACCTACTGCTAAGAAGACACTTCCGTTCCCGACTTCCGCCGAATTCTGAAGGCATTGCTTGTTGAGTGGCGGAACTCAACGCCGATATTCTCGTCATAATGGAAGATCTTTTCAGTGTCATGTTATTTTAGCATAGCTTTAGTTCTTTGTTTTTACCAGAGTGATGGAGTGGAAATACTTTTTTTAGTTTCACGCTGTATCCCGCACTTAGTAGGGTAGACAGGGGGAGCCTGGGAACCTAGTATTAAAACACTTCCGTTCTCCAGCTTGATTGCTTGTCGAGTGGCGGAACGTAACGTCTTGCCTCGATACTGGAGCGAGGAAATGAAAACATTATTCCCTTAAATGGGAATCGAAGCCACAACCGTAGCTGCACAGTCTGCTTATCCTGCTACATGAGGATATAAAAACTAAAAAAAAAAACCAAAAAATTATTCTATACAAAATATAAGTAAAGAAGCTAAAAATAAACTTAAACTACTTTATGAAGTAATAACAGCGTAAAAATACATAGACGGATGTTCCGTAAAAGGGTAAGGGATGGTGCTAGAATATTTAAGGCTCTTGCAAATATATTGTTCGGGCTGTATTAGAATTTTTAATAGTTTTTTTGTTATTTCCCGTATTATACGAAATTGACTTTTACGTTACAAATAGTTTCTGAGATTTGCACTTTCAACCAAACAAACTCTTATTCTTTATAATAAATAAATCAAATATTACATTGCCTTTTTCCTAGCTCTTCTATATTCACTCTGCGACCGATCAGAATCATTCCTAATAGAATTTCACCTATAGATAAGATACTAAGAAGCCTAAGCCTAAGCTTTTTAAGATACTCGTAGTTTCTAACAACGACATTTATTTTAATAATTTTTTCGTCATGTTTTACAAACCGCGGTGTTGAGTTACACCATCTAAGATACAATCTCGAAATTTGTTAGAAAACAGGAATAGAAGTGTCTTAACACTAAATTGTTTCTCTCCATATCTAACTACTATTTAGATACAAATATATCACACGTACAAAAATATACATGAAACGTCCAATCTGATGAATATAAATCCAACACGGCTTTCATCCGTCCATTTAAAAAAAATCTTTTTTAATAAAAAATGACGTCACTGGTCACTGAAAATTAGTTTCGCTTGGTCGATCACAAAACGCCGATCTAAACTATATTTTAACAGTTGGATGATACGCTGTTATCGTTTTTACTTATATTTTTTATATATTTGATTTTTTATTGCTACGAGCACCTTCAAGTCAGTTTATGTGGTAGAATTTTGTGTGTTATGAGGGGTGTGTCTTGCAAGCTCAATTTGACCGATGTGCCAGAGTCCGACTCCAGTTCTGATGGCAATGGAATTATATATAATCAATATTAGTTAGCCCAAAATGGCCGCTACAACAAAACGGCGGATTACCTATTTTTGCTCAACCCACTCAATATACCCCATATTGAAATGAAAAAAATTGATTTGTACATTTTTTTTACCAAACCTAAAAGGCAATGACCGTGGGAAGCCACGTTCTCGAAACTAAGCTATTTACAATCTTTTATGTAGATACAGCGTGTTTACCATTGAAATTACTGTCACGTCAATGCCACAGCGACACTTGGTTTAAATCTAATATTACTTTTATTAAAAACACCCTGTACATTTTTTTAATGCTTCATTTACCGTAAATATATTTTTTCATTCTTGCTTTTTGCTATAATTTAAGCAGACAATATCAAAGGATATACAATTTAAACCAACATAGAGACATTGTATGTAAGGTGGCGAAACACCACGCCGCGTTTTATCTTACCCGAGTGGTTTAAAGACTATTACTATATCTTATATACTACAAAAAAGAAAAGATTTAATATAATATATATAATATCGAAGATTACATATAAAAAGTAAAAAGGTCGTGAGTGGTGAACATACAAAAGATTTTTACAATAATTTTCTTTTATTGTAGATTTTGTTAGTATTTTTTCATAATTTGATATTGATTATATCGTAATACTACAAATATGACTAACTTAAATCATATAAGTTTGTCTTTCTAAGGTTAAATGTTTAATTTACGCGACCAGGAATCAAACCTAAGTCATTTATTTGACAGAGAGAACTGCGCTGGGACGGTGTTGTCAAAGAAAATATTAAAAAGTTTCATTTTAATCTTGAAAATGAATTTCACAAGTATGCATTATGAAATAAGGTAAAGAAGCTCTTTACTTAAGTCACTGAGTTCAGTCAATTTACAACAAAAAATGCAAATTAAAAATTTTAATTTTGTCAGAGTGGAGCGCTACAGCGTCCCTTATAACACCCTTTCGTTCGTTAATATTTTATATATAACATTATGAATAATACATATTTACTAAGCAGATGTTGTCAGAATTAAGAAACTTCTGAATATTTAGAAAAACTTATTATAGCTTCTCCTTTGTCTTGTATATAAAAGGGTGGGCAGAGGAAATCTAGTGAACCTGGGACTGGTAGTGGAAGTGTCTTAGAACACTATGTTCTCACCTTCCCTCTGTTTACCCTGTTATGTGCGAAGTTCAGTTTAAATAAATATAGAAAAAAAAACACTACAGAACTGACAAAAATGAGGGTATGCAAAAAAACATACATTGTATATATACATATATAAATTTAGCTTCAAAAGTTAAAAAACATCGAACCTACGCGACCGATAAATAAATCATTGCATACAAAAAGGTAGTGTAAAAGTTAAATCCAAGGCAACGGATATACGACATTCACTTCGACCGGAATGCAACACAATTTGTGGAAAGTTACCAATTGCTTAGACTTTGAGTTATCGTTCAGTGTCGATCGATCTTTGTAAGGAAATCCCAATAAGTTGGAAACTGCTAGGAGCTGAAGATTTAATTTGTTGTATGAAGACAAATTTCCTTTAGATGCTATCGTTTTGTCATTTTTTTTTATCAATCTCACGGGTTAGGGTAGCAAGAGGGAACCTAATGTTAATAAGTTCCGTTTTCTATGCGCCATCAAATTATCAAGACATTGAAGTGTTGCACGGGACCGATCGTCGTGGAGATCCTTGTGGAAGACCTATGTTTAGCAGTGAGCGGGATGATGATGATGAGGATGATGACATATTGAATGATAAAGATCCACACCGCGGTTAGTTTTGCAATTCACTGTAAGGAAATGCAAATCGCAAATGTATTGTTTCATAAATATTCCATCTTTTGCCTGCAACTTATAATAATACCAAATATATTTTTGTAGCTTCACGCTGTATCCCACACATATAGTAGGATAGTCAAAAAGAATCTGGGAAATTAACTGTTAAGATACTCCGGTCCTGTAAGATACTTCCATTCCCACTTTCCGTCAAATTCTAGAGTCATTACTTGTTGGGTGGTGGAACTCAACGCCGCGCTTTGCTCCATTACCAGAGCGAAGAAATGAAAATATTAAATGTTTCGTTTCCTCGAGTGGGAGTCGAACCCACAACCTGTTGCGTTTACAGTTGCACGCTTGCTCCACTGCGCCACGACAGGCCTCCAAATCTTATTCAAACGAAATTTTTCTCGATATGTTTATAGCTTTTACGATTCTCTTCAATCAACTAGTTTTATTATTCGGCGTCTGAACTAAAATAGCTGGTATGGATGAGCCATAAAAATATTTATGGGTGTTCATGTCTCAAATTAAGCTGGCACCAAAAGAATTGAAGATGAGCATTTATGTGTATCTACTATATTACGATCGATTGAAAATAATTATAGGCGTCCAACATCTTATGGTTGTGGGTTCAATTCTCGCTCGAAGAAATGAATTATTTCCATTTTCTTGTTTTTTCTGAGTTTCATCACTTAATTTCTTGAGTTTTATCACTCAAATGTTTTTTTATATTTGAATAATAAGAAAAGATATTATTATAATACTTTACTGCATTTAAATCTTATATTTTAAGTATAGTTATTAAAAATACCTATTTAAGATACTCTATTCTTTCTCTTTTATAATAAGCCAGAAAGCAATCTGTCATGGCCAAAGAAAGATCAAGCGCAGGACCAGCGATGTTAAATATTCCCCAGACATGAGAAATAATGCAGCCAACTTATAAGTTATAGCTTTAAAATGAAATTTCTTAACTTCATGTAATACAAGTATGCCGCGCCATGAGTTGGAGATAAATAGAATAATAAGATATTCGATTTTTACATATTCGAAGTGAAATCTAACAACGGCCAAGTGCGAGTTGGACGCGCGCACCAAGGTTTCCGTATGTATCTATGAATTAGACAAAAACAATTGTTGTATAGGAGCCTACTTAAATATTTGTTTTATTATATATTTTAGTATTTGTTGTCATAACGGCAACAGAAGTACATAGTCAATGAAAATTTCAACTGTCTAACTATCACGATTCGTGAAATATAGACTGGCGACAGACGGGCGGACGAACTTCAGAGTTTTAGTAATATTTTCCATTTTACCCTTTTGGTAAAGAACCCAAAAAAACCAAGACTAGATAAAGAGAATCCACTATGAAGACAAGCCATTTCCATTAGAATCGACTGCCCCATAACACTACGACCCCAACAAAACGGTTGCAAAACAAAAATTTCAATCGCGCTTAAATATTAAAGTAGCGCTTTCCAAGAGTTACCCTAAAAACTTAATTTACCTTCACTCAGCCAATATACTTCTCAACTTCTGAAGTTGACAGTTTGGTAAGACATTAACGCGTTTAAATATACACCGGGATCGTAATTTTAAACTTCTAAGCTTATTTCTTCTAGCTTTATTACCTTTATGTCTCTTATGAAAATTATAATTATATAAGGGGAAAGCGTCTGTCTGTAGACTGTTTCGTGTTCGACTCCCACTCAAACGACGGAAGTTTCACGGAAGTGAATTATTTTCATTTTCTCGCCTCGAAAACATGGCGGAAATTGGAGAACGGAGTGCCTTAACACTAAGTTTCGTTTACTTTCCTGCTTTGCGGTAAAAGGCAGGAAAGTATTAAATAACTTTAAGTTGTGGCGTACACTCTTCAATCCATAATAAAGGATTGAGAATTTTAATAAAAAATAAAAATGTTAGCATCACAGGATGTTGCGGAAATATGCTACGCTGGCAAGCTTTCTTGAGAAAAAGCTCGTTTTTAGTAAGTTTTGCTATTTAAATTGAGTGCCTTGTTCTATTCTTATACGAAAGATTTACATTTTATGGGTAGTTTACTATCATATTTAAGGTTATAAATTTTAAAATACTATTATTACAGTATGAAGTATGGAGACCTGTTGTGGCAGTACTAAATGAAACGATACGAACCTACTAGGGACTTACTAGCCAAAAACAACAAAAAAAATCAACAATATCAATTATTTATCCAAGACTTTAAACTTCAAAGAAAGCACATTTCAAACGCCAGTAGTTTCTAACATTTAGTGTAGCGGAGCTTTAAATAAAGAAACACTGCGGGTTTCCTACGTTTAAGTTTCACACTCTTAAAAGACCCGCTTGGATTACTATCGGCTGAGAAATATATCATTTTTTATTCAGGATTGAACTCACTACCAAAGAAGAATACAGCTATGTAGGGTTGTGAATAAATAAAGTCTTTCTCTTAACTTTTTTAAAGGATCCTTCTTGTGACATTTTCTTACTTGAGATAAATAAGTAAAAAAAATATTTTTTAACGTTCATTTCGTTTTGTTTTTATTTATTTTTCTCTTTTTTATCACCAAAGTACAATCACTGTCCCATAGCACAATTATAGCCTAAACGACGTCCTTTATATTTACTAAGGAACCTAATATTAAGGAACGCCTCTTTTCAGAAAATTTCAGAGACATTATATATCGAATGGCGAAGCTCAACGCCGCGTTTTATCTGAATTACAGCTTAGTAATGCGAATATTTTAAATATTATCGAAAAACAGTAAACAGGTTCATTATGAAAACAATAGTGTATTACAATATATGTATAAGATTTACAAAGGGCTGTATTAACACTTTGAAATGGTAATCACAGTATTTGTGACGTCACAACGTAAGTGAAACAGATATAGAGAATTATTAACAAGCAAAGATATAAAAGTGAAATATTAATAAACCTGTTATTCCATTCCCTTTTGTTTTTCCACTTGTCAAATAATAATATCTTTGAGTAATTTTAGATGACAAACAGGGTTATGCTATTTGGAAAATAAATTTTTTTTCCATGGTTGTTGAAAAAATGGCGGTTGAAGTCCTCGTGGCGCAGCGGCACAAAATTTGAGTGTAAACGCGGTGGTTGCGGGTTCTGTTGAAGGAATGAAAAAAAAATCTTCGGTCTGGACAAAAGGCAGTTTCACAACTCATGCAAAATCTAAATTTGGGCCGAAAGTTGTAATGTCTTAACAAGTTTCTGTCTGTTTACCCTGCTATATACGGGATAGAACGTGAAGCTATAAAAACAAATAAAAACATTTCTTGAGCAAACTAAAGATATTGCAATAAAATAATACATTTTAAACGTTTGAAGCTAACTTGAATAATGTTATTTTCCGGGGTCCCCTTCCCCTCGTTTCCTGTAACTGGCGACTGTCCCTTTGTTACAATATTATAATTCTTATTTTGTACGTAGTTGGAATATTTCACAGTTTTTGTATTATAAATTGTGGTTTTTATACCCAGATTTGTTTTCTTTCAATATATTTATTCCGTTTTCTCCCCATTTACTTCTTCATAGACATGTAAGAGAAATAACTCTAGTCTAGAGAGTCTAGAGTCTAGTGTATTCTTTAAATAAACTAACTTGTATAGAAACGGTAAGGATTCCAACTCAACTTAGGAATTTGTCGATATTATTTTCTTTTAAGCCAGTTTCCAACTTGAGACATTGCCTGTCAAGTAGATGAAAATGAAGAAAATTAACACTCCTGAGAGAGGACCGAATCCACGAAAATTACGCGTTTATAGCCAGATTCCACTGCGTTACCAAACCAAGTAAGATTTGAACTAACAACCTTCACCTTAAATCACAGCAATTGCGTCACAACGGAGTCATAGCTTATACGTGTATAAAAAATGTATAAAAATAAAAAAGCACTTCCATACAATTTAAAGCGATGAATTTTTTAGATTATTCATGACTAAAACCACTTTCGGAATAATCTAAATGCAGTATTTCAACGTGCCAGTGAATGGGATTAAATGAAAAGTTTTATAAATAATATAAGCTTTCAGAGTTAAGTTCATTAAAATATACTGTTTCAGGTTCGTTGTACATACTAGAGCTTTAATAAAATTGTATAATAAAGTATTTTTTTAGTATCACGCTCTATCTCGCATTTAGCAGGGTAGGCAGAGGGAACCGAGTGTTAAGACATTCCTTTCTCTACTTTCCGCCGAATTCTGGTGGCATTGCGTGTTGAGTGGGGGAACTCAACGCCGCTTTTTGCCTCGACACTACTTGTGGAATACACTCGGAAATTTAGTACATACATAATATTTTTTTTTATATAAATAAAAAGTATATAACAATTAATATACAGATACAGTAATAAATATTCTATACGCACAATATTCAGATGGCGTGAACCAATGACACACACTATTGCGGTCCCACGTCGGGCGCCAAACTATGAACATTGAACATGTCAAACCGCAGTACTGTGAAATAATTGAATCGTAAATTTGTAACTCGCCTACAAAATAAATTTAAAATTATTATATGAAAATGAAACTTTTTTACATTATAAGTTAGACTTCTTAATAATGAATCTGAAACCCCCCCCCCCCCACAGACTCGACTTGAATTGACTTTTTCTTTTTTTTTAAACAGAATAATTATGACTTTTAGTCGTGCTAGTGTCAGAATATCGTTTACTTTGCCAATGTCATATATAATGGTTAAAATAAAGATTGATCAGTTAAATATAAAGAAAGTAACACATGAACAACTAAATTGGACTACTCCGCAAATTTGGTTAATTAAATAAAACACTACATAAAAAAACTTCTTTACTCTTGTATGCAATAGATTTGGGATGAAGAAATTTCAAAGAAAAACGAAAAATCTTATTAAAATAAGACTTTTTTTCACAGATTCCACTTTATAGTTCATTGTATCGAAATTTGTTGGTGAAGAGAGTCATGGGTGATTCTTTTCACTGTTCTCTTCATTTCAATTTCTGAATTTGTTTTTTTAGTTTCCCACTATATCCCTAACAGGATAGCCAGATAAACTGCAGTACCAAATTACATATACTGAATAAAATGAATATTTAATAGTAGAATTTCATCAAACCTCATCGCGGACGACCACATGTTAAATCACATAATACGAGTTGATTGTAGCGTAAATTACTCGATACAAATTTTATGTAAAATTATCAATGCAACGAAGATTTTCACGTCACCCAATAAATTTATTTTGTACAAAGAATAATTATTTTAATGAATATTAATTATTACAATATATTATAATAAACACGATATAATGGTACTACCATTAGCCACCCTGTGACTATAGAATAGATGGAGTACCATAGTTAATGTATGTTAACACGCTCTATCCCGCATAAAGCAGGCAACAGGCAAGTAGGCAGTTGTTAACTTGTATTAAGACACTCCTTCCTACCTTCACTGCTATGCAGGAATGCAGGATATAGCTCGAAGTTAGAAAAATCTGTTTCAGCTTTATTCGGGACTTAACATAAAATTTTCGTACAATTGCATTATCATGGGACATTCGCTCTCTTAAGAGTTGAACTTTCAAAGAACCTTTCTATCTTAGCAGATGCCTGTCACAAAAGCTTTATGTACCAAACAATTACAGAACTCTGAAGTTGGGTATGGATAGATAGTTCTTCTCTTTCTTTATTAGCCTCACGCTGTATCATAATGTATGAATCTGGGAAGCTATTGTTAATTACTCCGATGATGAGACGATATTAAGACGGGTGTCTTAATATTAAATTTCTCTTTTCTCCGTTTTCCGCTCAACCTTATATTTTAAGTGGCGGATGTTAACGCTGTGCATTGCCTTTACTTAAACATATCAATATACATAACGAGAAATAATTAAAGGCAGAGCAGGATCTGAATCTCCGTTTCTTGGCCACCATCCAAGTGTTCTAGCCAATTAGGCAATACGTTCATAAAAGTAATGAAAACTTCTATACATTTATTTCAACTTTTGTAATTAATGAGGCCGTGATGCCTCAGGGGCCCAAGCGTGCTACTGTACGAGTTATTGGGTTATGGGTTCGATTACCTCGGGAGTATGAAATATTTAATATATTCATTTCCTCGCCCTGGTAAAGATGCAATGTGCAGCGTTGAGTCCCGCCACTCAAAATACTTGAAATGCTTTAAAAATACGGTGGAAAGCGGAAAACGTATATGTCTTAAAGAAAACGGAGTGTCTTAACACTAGAATACACCTTGAAGCTAAAAAACTAAGGTATATAATTTAACAATAAGTGATTTTTACAGTTGGGGCCCTTCTCGGATTAGGAAACGTAATTTACTGATGTTTTGATCTACTAACGAGGATAATTTTGGATTACAAAAACGTTTAAAAACAAATAAATACCCACTTTTTATTTAAATTTGGAAAAAAAAAATATCAATAAAAACATTTGCGATTTTTCACTTTCGAGACTTTAACCTAGGGACCGACGTAATGTTTAGAGAGTATTTAGACAAACGTCATGGCGATACTTAAAAGTTTCATTATGTAAAACTGAATTGGTCCTCGACCGTATACGGCATGTTTTAACTTGTTCCAATTCATGTCCACTCAACGCGAGTGGACAGCAGTAATAAAATTACAAAGAGCAAAGTTCAAACCTATCAACTATTCATAAATTGTTTTCGAAAGCTAAATTCATCGAGCTTTTACTTTCAGCATTGCCACACTCTACATAGTTTGCCTTTATAATAGAATAACTGGTGGTTATATATTTAACCTCTTAACGTTAACTATGTACCTGTATATAAAAATCTTTTGTTATTAACCGAGTAAACGATATGCAGTGTACAGACGATTTAAAAGGTTAAATTTGATATCTAGGTAGGAGGAAATGTAGGGGGGTACTAAGAAAGAATTTGTCTCAATTTCTATGGACACAAATTCGTCTGTCCTTTCTCGAGGAAATCTTTTAAAGATAAACAATTCTTCTAGAATAGAATTGAATCTAAAATTTAGCATCTAATCGAACACTATCCAACTGTACTTCGGAGTAAAACTTAGAAGTAAGAAAGTCGTACATTCTTTCGTATCTTTTTCTTTTATTGCAGTTGAAAACTAAGAACAAAGAATGAAGCACTTGGAACCAACAGTGGCACAGGGGCACAAGCCAGTGACTGTAAACGCTACAGGTTGTGGGTTCGATTCCCATTCGAGAAAATGAAATATTTAATGTTCTTATTTCCTCGCTCTGGTAACAAAAGGTAAGAACTAAGCTCGTTTCGCCTACTTTAAAATTATATAGGACTGTCTTCACAATGACAAATACAAACAATTATACACCCAATAATAACAAAATACATTAATTATTATATCAAAACAAATATTAGCAAAAGCTAAATAAATGATAGCAATAAATAAAATAGTTTACGTGTCATTTATCAAGACGTTAAAATGTATATAAGCCAAGTATCGAGAGGCTGCCAAAGAAATTATTTATTTTGTTCTTATTTTAATTGGTGTGCTCCCTTTTCAAGTTTTTTTATAAAGCGTAATAGTTAAATCGCGGCGTTTAGTTCCGCCAATCAACACATTATGTCTTGAAAATTAGACGGAAGGTGGGGCAAGTTACTAAACCTTAAGAGTAGTGGGTGATGAATCTCAAAAAATTGTAGCAAACTAAGCCCAAACTTTGAGCCAAGGGATTGTTTAATTCTTATATTTAATTTCCTCGAGTGAGAATCGAACCCACAACTGCACTACGATTGGCCTCTGTTTATTTTTGACTATATGATTATGAATATTTCCTCAACTATAATTGTAATTACCCATCGACCACCTGAAGACATTTTAACTGGGTGACGACGACGTAACTACATACAATTATATGTATATGGGTCATTCTAGCGAAAATACGAAATTCATGTCCTAATTAATTTTTTCTAAGTAGTTATGAAATTTAAGCAATTATTATTATTTTGTTACTAAGTATGCAATAGTGCATACATAATACCTATAAGACTTTCTAGTAAACAAGATATCTGATATTTCTTTTCCCTATGTTAACATCAGAAAAACATTCCCTCGCTATGTCCCAAACTCCAGATTCAAATACTCTATGGTCGCTAAATTGATACATTTCGCAAAATTTTGTGTCAGACTTTTACTGATCGCTTAATATAAAGTGGTTTTCTTAAAATATTCATAATTACAAAAAAATAAGTAAAGGTAATTGAAACTTATGCTTTTGTTTTACTTTGTCCCAAAAACAATAATCATTCCTTCACACTTGTGTTCACAGCCCATTTTTTAACGTGTTATTTGAATTACATTAACGCACTCCTTTGTTTTTGATAGTTGGCAGTGCTGCTAATAATTTACTATAGTGAATTCATCTTGCGCATGCACATTGTTTCTATTAAGAAAAGATTTAGTTCATAATTTACTAAGTTACATTTCTAGCCGTCATTACATCACATCTTATAAAAATAAGGTAATCAATTTTAACTAATTAACTAATCAACGTTAACGTTGGTTTTGGTAACTAATAACGTTACCATAAAATGCAATACGAAAGAATGCATTTTTATGTGCGTTTTTGGTAGTAATGTTTAATTTCGTCATTCCCTCACCGTCATTCCCTCATAATTATCTGTAATGCGGGAATGATTCGAGGTGAGGGAATACTTATTTTAACCGTGCGCTTTGTAGGCTTTGTGTGTTTTGGCTGCATTAACGCTAATTGGTCTTTGCTTTCTCGTCTTGGAGCTTTATTAACATAAATATTGCAAAAAAAATCATTAATTAATGACACACAATTAAAATTGAAAAAGAAAGAGTATGATCAGAAACGTAAAGGAAAATGAAGAGTTATCTTATCAATTTAGAAAGACTTCGCGAAAGAGTAAGAAAAAAGGACAAGGGAAACCTGTACCTGAAATGAGTTCAAGGGAAAAAAGACTAAAACGAAAGAGTTGGAAAAAAAATTGTCAAACCTATACGGATTGTTGACATATAGGGATAAAAAAGGTGTGCTGTGTAAGAATTCAAGTTCTTTATGGCGTTACTAGGCAACAAAGTACTCTTCATACAGGTGCACTTTATTTATCGTCGCAATGGTGCTGTCAAAGTCCACACTATTAGCTCTCTATCTAAAAATAACCGACACGATAATTTGAATGGCTTAAAAACTAAGATTTGAACATTCATATAATTCGCATCTTGAGTGATAGTCCAGTTAATCAGTACAAGAATAAGTTAATTTTTCACATTGTATCTCGACATATAAATAATTTATATCCGAGAACGAGATTATTTTCATAGCATTATTCGTACCTAGGCCATGGAAAATGTGCACCCGATGGTGTGGGAGGAATTTTAAAAAGAACTGCCGATAGAGTTGTGGCTGAAGGCTTTGATACCGTGAATTTCATGAAACTCAAAAATATATATTACGTAGGGATTTCGTAGGGACAGAAAATTTAGTAAGCCTATCAGAATCAATCGCTGCATTTCGTGGAACTCAAAAAAATCTCGAGTTCATAAATCTTTCGTGCAACGATTGCACTGGCAAGTGTAGTCATTATTATTAAGGGTACTCGTCTTCCAAGAATAATTCTGGTATGTAAAATTCAAACCCCGAGTGCATTGGATAGTAAGCAATGTTCAAAAGATATCCCTGATGAGAATGTTATAGGAACATATGCAGATTATAATATATAGATAATATAGGGATATTATCTATATATTATAATCTGGACCATGTTATTATTAATAATAAAAATAATAACACTCTATTGCACATTTGCAATTGGCTTATACATTTGATTTACACAGTACATATTATAAAATCAATGTGCAATGGCGGCCTTATCGCTAAGAGTGATCTTTTAGAGGCAACCAACAATACAAGATCTATAAAAAAACGGTGTAAAAAGTATTAAATGGGACGTTAAGACTTACCTTTAGACATAGATGATATGGAGCATGGATGGACTAATTTCTTCAGTTTTTGAAGAAATTTTTGAAAGCATGTGACTAGAGGCTCTATAACTTGGAAATGGTCGACATTAACAGTTGAACAACTGTATAATTGGAATGATATATTACAAAAGACTTAGATAAAAAGTTAAAAAGATTAATAAAAAGAGGATGCTACTTCGTAAGGGATAAGGGTGGATAAGAGTGATTAACTGAGTTGATCAAAGAAAGATTTTTGATATTTACATTTAATATTTTATCATTCTCTCTTATGTTTTTGAAACTGATTTTCATTGTTTTGGCGAGTTGCCCTTTTTATTTAATATCAAGAATTGTACTTTTCCTTTCACTTTATTAGTTTGTAAGTAATTTTAAATAAATCAATAGTGCAATTCGCAATACTTAAAACGCTGTGGTTTTCAAAACAAAAGACAATATTTTAAGTACAAAAATTGACATTATAGATTTGTGAGAAGAATTATTAAGTAAATGTTACTTTTTCTTTGTTATTTAAAGTATAATACCAGATTTCTTTTGTCATTAAGCATGTCTTTTAGTACTTAATTGTCATAAATATAATAACACTCATTCCCTCACGTACCGCATCATTCCCTCATTTTCAATTTTTTTAATTACCCTCTTAATCCCCTGAAATCCCATTTATTTTGGGGACCACTATATCATTGATAATTAGTGACACTAGTACTATAAAATTCACAGAAAAGAATAGTTAAATATTGCAAATATTTTTCACAAATTTTTGAAACCCTAATTTCGTATTTTCGCTAGAATGACCCATATATAATTATATATATATTAAGTATGTTATTGTAATCTTCATAATTTGAAATCCCATTCAAGTAAGCGCAGGTGTGTTTTACGACGGCGGAGTACATTACCCCTTTTGTATTAATTGTTAGGATACTGAATGGTGTCTCATTTCAAAAGGAATGATTGTCTTGAATCGGTATATTAGGTGAGATATTTGGTTAATTTGTCGTCGTTTTGACGCAGTTACGACTCAAATGAGTGTCAAAATGACGTCAAATTATTATTAAACTAAGCAAAGCATTTTTTTAACTTCTCGCTGTATCCCACAATGCTTTGTAGGTAGGAGAAACGTGGAAATCTAGTGTTAGCACAGTCCGTTCCCTTTAAGATACCTCCGTTCCCCACTTTCTGTCGAATTGTGGAGGCATTGCGTGTTGAAAGGCGGATCTCAATGCTCCGACCAGAGGAATAAATAAAAATACTAAATATTTCATTACCTTGAGTGGGAATCAAACCCATAACCGCTAGCTAACCGATTTTAATGACGTCCACGCCAATCGATTCGTCATAACTTTAGATATAAAATAGAACTATAACTATAAGTTCGTAAAAAACATTAAAAGTAAATAAAATAACAATATTATCTAATCGAAGCTTTTTTATTGCTATCTCTACATCAATACAAAGCTTTTTTTTAATCTAATTCCTAAAAATCCAAAGCCACGAATTACCACAGCCAATCGTAATTTACGATTTTCAATCGGTCATTCTCAAGCCTCATTAGCGGTGACCTACAATCATAATGTCATTATGAACAATTGTACAAAATCTACAATTTTTCATAGTAAAAAACCAAGCCAAGTGTGAATCGGAATCGTCTATGAAGGGTTCCGTAGTTAGCAAAATTAGACTGATTAACACATAGCTATAATAAAACTTTTTTTTGTCAATAAAAATTAATTAGTTTTTCATAATTTGGTTTATACGATTTTGTTTATGATTTTAAAAAGGTGCTGCATCTCAAAATATTGCTGGTTTTGTCTTGTCCAAATAGAATTTCGTTGAGAATATAATTAACAAGATATACAGAATACTTTTTTAGTTCTATTCACACTCGTTTCATTCACACTCTTATTTTACAGTTTAGCACTTTGGAATAATTTAACTTTCAAACGACAGATAGACACAAAGAATTTTAAAAAACGTTTTTTGCCATACCACTACGGATCCCTAAAAAATATTTCGTATATGATATAAATCAGTGTACAGTGGAAGTGTAATTTCGTCGCCAACAACCGATAGAAAGTTGTGCAAACCGACCTTATCTGATTTAATGTGGTGGAACTAAAAAAATACTGGGCCATTTCGAGTTAGGCGCTCTTTGTAAACGCGATCATCATAAAATATACGAGTATACAGAAGTTGGGAACGAATTGTTTTAATAAAAAAAGAACAATTTTCTCGAGATTTTTTATTTATTTGTTTTCTGTTTTTTTTTCTTATTGTTATATTGTAGGTACTTTAGTAACATAACAGCTTATTTTTTTTTTCGCATAGCAGGAGAGGCAGAGAGAAAGTAGTGTTAAGACATTCCGTTCTCGACTTTTCGTCAAATGTTCAAGATTTTGCATTTACGTTACAAATTACTCTGCTGTCCACTTTTTGTAGTTAAACTCTGTCTTTAAAAAAAAAATTAAAAATGTTTAAAATGTAAAAATTCATCTTGCTATCTTAATAATTCCTTTGGTAAAATTAGGCTACACTAAGAATTTTTGACATAAAAGTATATGTAATACTTATTGATAAATTTGTGGCCTTCGTGGCTCAGCGGGTACAGAGTCTGTAACCGCAACTCTCTCGACACTCGGGTGGATGAATACCAATAACAAGACAAAGCGCGGTTTTGAGATCCGCCACTCAACACACATTGTCTCAGAAACGGGCAGTGCGTTAGGAACGGTCTCTTAACACAAGTTCCTTCTGCATACCCTGCTATATGTAGGAGTTCCAATAAACACTTTTTTACGATCTAACACAATGATAGTTATTTTTGATTGTTACTTTTAGTTTATATCTAAAAGTACATATATTAGGTACATATATTTCACGACTATATTTCAATTCACATTTCTACTTCATAGTAGCTAAAAATATCATTTTAACCGATTCCTGCTGTTTTTTTAGTGACACTGTTGAAGGCGAGCAAATAATTTCACATGTTGAAATGGCTAACTTTGAAAATACACGTTTGTAGAGAGTAAGTACATGTACCGCAGCAAAATTTGTTCTATTAATATAACTTTGTATTTGATTGCTAATTTTTCTAAGAAAGTTTAATATTCATTTTATGAAAGCATTCATTAATTTTATATAGTTAAAATAAAAACACAAAACATGCTTTTAAAACTCTTTAAAAACTCATTGTTTATGTGTTTTTTAAACTTATATATAATCGACAACTACCCGTTCAAAACAGTAATAGAAGAAATTTGCAATTTCGATACTTTACCTAAGGGTAAATACCTATATTTTAATTCTTATTACTATGACTTACCATTCTTATGCCCGTAGTACCCGGTACCAGACGACGATCCGCTACCAGTGGAGCCCTGTTGAGGCCTACCCTCGTCTTCCTCCAAAGGTAAAGACGGTTCCATTTTATAATTTTATAGAATTAGCACATCACTACACTGCACTTCACTGTTTAACTGTAACAAATAAAAAAGAATATTTAAAAAATAAGTTTTAAATTACACGAAAGAAAGAAGAATATAGTTTAAAATAAATAAAAATAGCGGGATTTGAATTCAAACTGTCCAAGCCCTCTGACCACTAAGTCATATGTTCTTATCAAGCAACTGTGAACATAAGTAATTTGTACTTGGACGGTTTTCAAGAGGCTCTGATTCAATTTTTTACAATTTTTATAAAAATTTATTAACTAAATTCATGAAAAAAAAACTCAATCACTATAACTTCCAAAAAATAAGGCATTTTTTCTACGTACCTATACACAATATTAATATGGCTAGTGACCGTGAAAGCTTTTAAGCTTATATTATTAGGGCAACAACGATTTATTTCCATTACTTTAGTAAAATTACTTTTCATTATAGCACTTTTAATGGAGTTTGGGCCAATATTTCTTATATAAATAGACATGACCTGTATGCGCACTTCCTTTGTAATCTAAGTTCGTGAAGTAAATAAAGATTTTCTCCGTTTTCCTTTAATATCTTTTAACAGCTTTTTCCTACATAGAGGAAATCTAGTGTCAAGACTCTCCGTTCTCCTCTTTCCGTACAATTTTCAAGATATTGTGAGTTGAGTGAGAAACTTAACCTCACTATTTTGTTTTTCCACCACAAAGCAGTGACCAAATAAAAGTAATTCATTTACCTTAGTGGGAATCGAACCACAACCGCCACGTTTACAATCAGACACTGTTCCGCTGCGCCAGGACGATTTTTTGTCTATTTTCTAACACCAATATTTCTAAATACTTACTAACTAGGAAAAACACCTTCGAAATTTAACTTAATTAAATCAAAAAAATAAATATCAATACCTCAAAAACAAATTCTACAACCCCTCACACTATAATATACCACTAAAAATACACCACAAACTAGCTATATCTGTCTCTAAATAAAAGATTGTCAATACTGAAACGTTTAAATTTGCAATCCAATATAAGCCGGTGTTTTCGACGCCGTATGTAATAAACTGAGCGCGATGTTAGTGTGCCACTATTTTTACAGTTGTTCCCAAATAGTATAGGAGGTGACTGGGTTTTTGGTCTTATTTATTTTTTTATTTTATTTGGCCTAGTTTCCCGTGACAGTAGATTAAATTATCAATTTGTAGATTATAGTAAGAGTAGTGTTAAGACAATCCGATATTTAATTTCGAATATATTTTCGACACTTAAATTATATTGGAAATATTATTTATATAAATAAATTACAATAGCTTTTCTCGTTTTGGAGTTGTCACGCAAATCACTTTACATAACAAAACATAACCAACATTTAAATAAAACAAATCGGCCCCTAGACTATCTTTATTCTGGCAGACTTCCCACGACGGTTTTGACGTGTCAAGCAAAAAAAAAAGCTCTTTATTTCAATTTCAAAGTATTAATAATAAAGGAAAATTCACAGTTTTCAAATATTCTACGCATTTCGTTTTGTTTAGTTAAATTTATGGCGTCATTATTTAGAATAACATAGAAATAATAGAAAATTTGAAAAGAACTTCGTATAAATTAGTTTCATTTACAATTATTGTCTTTGGCAGAATTTAGGTTTGATATATTTATATATAATTTTATTTATTACTATTGGGCGTTAGTAAACGCTATATACTTCAACAGTTTATCATTTGTTTTCTCTGTATTTACTTATATTTATTGAGGATTTCTGCCACTCAACACACGGTGTCTCAAAATCGGTCGAAAAGCGGAGAACGAATAGTGAGAACAGTGGGAAATGTATAGCTAAGGAAAAATATATTAGGTCACTACGTTCTTTAGTGGCCAAGTAAATAAAAAGAGTCCTATTATATAGACAAATCCGAGGCAGAATTAATTTTACTACTAGAATAACTGAATTAACTCCTAGCTCGTATCTAATTCGTAGAAGATAGCGTAGGATGACTTACTACTGCGAAAATTAATTATATACTACGTAAGTTTACAATTAAGAGATTTCCCATGTTATTATTACAGGTTTACTGCAAATTTAGCTTTGTACTGAGTGACTGACAGACAACACACAGATGTAATGGAAAATTTGGCGTGTAGGTAAGGAAACATTAAGAGCAATTTCTCAAACTCATAAGGAACTGGAAAAAACAGAGTTTTCCATTTTCCATTCTTATTGAAGCCCAGGTAAATAAAGTTGCGGGCGACAACTAGTCAGTCCTATATGAGACAAATAGCTTTCAGCCTAATATTAAAACTATTTATTTTTCCATCTCACTATCACAAACACTATCACAGTATCAGAAACTAGAAAAGTACTGAAAAAATATATGACTCATACACTTTTATTACACACATACGAGTAGATAGACAGAGTTCCAAAACATCATAAAACAGTACTATTTCAAAGCTAACATTTAACAGTTAAGACCTTGTCAAAATTCAACATAAAACCAGCGCCGGTTGAAATAACAAACGCTACGTTTATAATAGTATATGAAATATTCACTCGTAATACACGCGTGTTTGTTTTTGTAAAGTTAAAGCTTAAAGATGGAGTATCTCTCCATTTATTTATTGTAAAATAAACTTCGGGAGAGAGAAGGAAGGAAATTATTTAATGTATCAGGGTTCAGTATTTTATATGTGTGTCAGTCTGTCAGTCTCGCCTCGTTAAGAAAAATCTCAAGATAGTGTAGAAATACCAATTTGTCATTAATTTCAAATAGGTATTTGTCCTTGAGAAAAAAATAATTTAAAGTCTCCGCAATCAAAAAATACGTGCGGTCAGCTTAGATCAGCGTGAAATTTCCCGCGTATTCAAAACCTATTATATACTTCCGGTTGGCTTAGAATTATGAAATTGTTTTTGTATTCATTCAATTAAATTGTGTTTTCTTTGATTAAGTCAATTAATATCACCTTCGATAGACAGAAAGCCTAGTGTCAAAATACTAAGGTACTCAATTTTCGCAGGGGCGGACCTTAACGTCGCGCACTGTCTCACTAAAGCGAGGAAACGAATCCAATCCACAACGATGACCTTTAGAGTATCGTGGTTTCAAATTACTTTCTTTGTAAATTAATTTATTCTTTATCAATGGAAAAACGCAACCCTAATATGAATACTGTCTGCATCAGCATGATGTATTACATAAAATATTCAAGCATCGCTCGTTTATTTAACATTCGGCTTACTTCAAGATTTACCAAGTTTCCAGAGATGTAGAGATTCGGAGAAATTTATTTTCATTTATTGATTATTTAATTTGCTATATTTTCTTTTAGATTGTCTACCAATTTACCTTTCTAGAAACACATTTTATAAATCTTTATAAAAATATTTACTTATAAATATTCTCATTTTTCTTGTTCCAGTAAGATAAGATGCAGCGGAGAGTTCCGTCACACTTGTGCCAATGTTACTGACAATAAGCCTAATTAAATATTCATATTGTTTAATTGGTAACTTGGATGAATTTGAAATATCATAGTACAATTTGAGGCCTTCGTAGCGCAGCGGCACAGGCGTGCTACTGTAAACACGATGGTTGTAGGCTCGATTCCCACTCGGGGGTATCGAGTTTTCTATGTGCTTAGTACAGCGTGCAGCTTAAAAAACTACGAATTTGAGGTTTCAAATGCCGAATTTAATTAATTTAGTAAAAGTATTACAAAAAAATATACTATATAAAACACTTTTACTATATAAAAAAAACCTACTAGTGGAATATAAACCCAGAACCACCGCTCTACATATTTATCTATAATTCTTACATACAAAACTGATTAAAAATATTTTAAAGTTATTTTCATACTATAACGCAGACAATTCCCAAAGGTATCGCGTACATTATAAAAGCAAACAAGTTCAACAAAAAGCTATGCTTTCGGAGGAAGTTTTAATTTGGCCGCGGAATAATGATGTAGATATTTGAAGCTTTATAACGATCTTTCGAGCTTGTAGAAAAAATATCAATAAAAAAATTATGTTTTTTTAAGCACGTTTCCAACAAATAGGCAGATGTAGGCAGAAAGAACCCAGTGCTCTTCTTTTCTGCACTTTATCTAATGTCAAAACAGCACTTGTTGAAGTTGTGGAACTTGAAGGCTTACAGCACCTTACTTGTCTGCTTATTTTTTATTATAACCATTTTACGGATCCAAAGGTCATCGCATTGCAGTGAACTGTGTTTGACTTTAAGTGATGGTTGACGTTTGATCCCCATCACTCTGAGGATGTATTTTTTTATTTCTCCGTTTCTCCTTCTGGATAAATAAAATGAAGCATTAATTACTCAGCACGATTGCGTGTGTTGAATTTGGGTGGAGAGCGGAGAACGTAGTGTCCTGACACTAAAAAAGTCTGTTGTCTATAAGTCACTCACTAACAAAAATCTTTTATTTGTCACTCACTATACATGTTAAACAAATGTCATTTTGTAGAACGCTTACCGGAAGTTATACCTTATTTTAGATAGATTTGAGTGTGTGCCAGATAACACGATGTTTCAGATATCATTCATTTTTAACATAACATTTACAAAATGTATTTTTTTATTATTTAAAAATATTATGTTGTGTATTTTATAATAAATGAAATATTGGTGATAGAATTTCTGAATATTACATATATTATGTAAATTGTTCAATAAACAGGGTACATATGAAATAACTAAAGTAATGTGAAAACATAATGGTGCAATCGGACAACGTCTGACTGTGAACGTAATGGTTGTGGGTTCGATCTCCACTCAGGGGAATAAATTATGAGAAAAGTGCTATCTTAGCAATTCATTTAGAAATATATTAAGCATTGAGGCTATCAATTCGGCAGAAAATAGGGATGTGAAATGTATTAATGGAAATGGAGTGTCTTAAGACTAGGTTTCTCACTTTGTGTTTGGCGGTCGGCCGGTGCAGACGACACTGAAACTGTCCCGCGTTCCGTGCTGTGTAGATACACTACTGGGATAGCGATAGCTGCTTTCTTGTGAATTGATTACGGTGTTGTAATTAATTCGTAATATCACAAGTTGTGTTTACTTATGCAAACATTATCCATGGAAGCCCACAGTAGACCGGTAACTCAAATGGCGACCGAATAATAGGCGGTATAACCTAAACGCCCAGTGGTATAACCATGTGGAAGAGGCTTCAACGGCCTTGGATGCAAAATACTTCCTAAAACGCTTGGTGCAGAAGGCAACGGGAAACCACTGCACTATTTTCCCTAGTAACCAACTTCACATGAATAAAGTCAATAAAATAATGGCCCCGAGTACCCGGCGTCCCTTTAATGGGACAGGGGTGCAAAGAATCCCCGGGTGGAAACCATTGAGAATAGCCACATGGAATGTGAGAAGTCTAAAGAGTCCAGACAAAATTTACAATATAAAGAACGAGATGACAAGATTAAACATCGATATTTTAGGAATTAGTGATGTAAGATGGAGGGGTTGCGGGAAGCATGACATAGACGAAGACCTTGTATTATATTACTCTGGCTCAGAAGAATCTTCGAATAAACACGGTGTCGGTATTATCTGCAATAGACAATTTAGTACATCTATAAACTTCGTTCCAAAGTCAAATCGTACCATGATGCTCCAAATTCAAGCTAAACCAAGAAACCTGAACATTATTCAAGTTTATGCACCTACTCAAGATGGCACAGACCGGGAAATGGAAATTTTCTATGAAGAAGTAGACCAGCTAATGAGAATCACTAAAAAACATGAAATCAATATGGTATTAGGTGACCTGAATGCCAAGGTGGGAGAGGGAGAGGTTCAGGGAGTTGTGGGAAAATATGGCCTGGGAAAACGCAATGACAGAGGTGACAGGTTTATTCAGTTTTGCCAAGAAAAGGACCTCGTCATTGCAAATACCTTTTTCCAACTTCCACCAAGACGGCAATATACATGGACGTCACCAGGACACACGCCTGATCGTATAGTCAGAAATCAGATTGATTTCATTACAATCAATAGCAGATTTAAGAACTGTATTAAAAGTGTAAAAACATATCCTGGGGCTGATATTAGATCGGACCACAATCCTGTTATCGCTGACATGTTATGCATACTCAAGAAAATACGAAAAAGGCAGAAGACCAGACCTAATATTGGAGCTATCAAAGATAGAGATGTAAGATATAGGGTAGAACATGATATTAACAGATGGGCTATGGATGAGGAGAGACAGATACCAAAAACTGTGGATGATATGTGGAAAGAATTAAAATCAAAATGTTATGAAATCAATGAGAACTATTTTCGGCCTAAGAATTGGGTAAGCAAGCATATTTGGATGACAGACAAAATTTATAATCTTATGGAAGAAAGGAGACACTATAAAAACACTAATCTTGAGAAATATAACATCATAGATAAAAAAATACGGAGAGAAGTGCGCTTCGCAAGAAACTCCTGCTACGAGAGCAGATGTGAATATATAGAATATCTTAATAAAAAACACGACTCATTCAATTTGCATAAAGAAATTAAAGAAATGGTAGGACAGAAAACCAATAACCATCACCAGCTTTTGGATGATAATAATATACCAATTATTGAAATGGACAAAAAGAAGGCTCTATGGGAACAATATATTCAAAGCTTATTTGCAGACAGCTCGAGGAAGCTTACAGTACATACATTGGAACATCTAAGTAACCTTGACTACCCATTCTTAAAGGATGAAGTCGTAAAAATGCTTCGACGAGCTAAAAATGGAAAAGCCGTGGGGCCCGATAACGTTTTCATTGACGTCTTAAAACTTATTGATGAAGAACAGGTCACAGTTTTGGTGAAAATCTTTAACCAAATTTACGACACCGGTCATATACCAGAGGATTGGCTGAAATCAACTTTTGTCGCGTTTCCCAAAAGTAAAACCGCTCGAAAGTGTGGAGACTTTAGGCTGATCAGTGTCATGAGCCATGTCTTAAAACTTTTCTTATCACTTATTCATGAAAGAATAAGAATAAAATGTGATCAACAGCTTGGCGATACTCAATTCGGATTCAGAACTGGACTTGGCACAAGGGAAGCCTTATTTGCGTTGCAGGTTTTGGTGCAGAAGTGCAGAGATATGCAACAAGATGTTTTTCTTTGTTTTATAGATTACGAGAAAGCTTTCGATCGAGTAAAACACAGCCGCCTACTAGAAATTTTAAATAATATTGGACTGGACAAAAAAGACATCCGCATTATACAAAATCTGTACTGGAATCAAATCGCAACAGTCAGAGTAGAAGGAGAAGAAACTCATGAAATCAGCATCGAAAGAGGAGTTCGACAGGGATGTATTCTATCGCCTACTCTTTTTAACATCTACTCGGAAAGGATTATGACCGAAGCTCTCGAAGATTTATCATATGGTGTCAAAATCAACGGATACCGTATTAATAACTTGAGATATGCTGATGACACAGTCCTAATAGCTTCATCAGCGGCCGAACTACAAGAAATGGTAAATCGAGTTAACGAAAGCAGCGTCGAGGCGGGTCTGAAGATTAATGTCACTAAAACGAAATTCCTGACTATCTCCACTAAAGGTAACCCTCACTATACCTTATTTGTGGCAGGCCAAAGAGTCGAACAGGTGGATAAATTTAAATATCTAGGAACATGGTTAACACAGAAGTGGGACAGCGAAGTAGAAATTAAAACTCGTATTGAAATTGCCCGGAGTTCTTTTGAGAAGATGAAAAAGGTACTCTGTAACAAAAACATCAAAATCCCATTACGTGTACGTATGCTTCAAAACTACGTGTGGCCTATAGTTCTATACGGATGCGAGTCTTGGACTATTAGAGAGGATCTTAGAAAACGTATAGAAGCCTTTGAAATGTGGGCATATAGACGCGTTCTCAGGATTTCTTGGATAGATAAAATATCTAATGACGAAGTACTACGCCAAGTTGACCAAAAACGTAAGCTTTTGCAAACCGTTAAACAGCGTAAAGTTGCATATCTAGGGCATGTATGTAGACATGATCGATACAAACTTCTGCAAACTATAATAATGGGAAAAGTTTCTGGGAAAAGGAAAACCGGCGGTAGAAGAAAGTCATGGCTAAGGAACATCAAAGAATGGACTGGAATTAAAAACGCCGTAGATTTAATTCATTTGGCTAGGGACAGGACCAAGTATGCGAAGTTGACTGCCAACCTTCACTAGTTGGAGAGGCACTTTAAGAAGAAGAAGAAGAAGACTAGGTTTCCAGGTTCCCTTTGCGCCTGCATAACCTACTACATAACCTACTAAAAAAAGGATTTGGGTGGCCGCCCTTGGTCTATCAGAACGGTTAGCAGTACGAATCCATAAGCCAGGAATGGACCTGAGAACCTAAATTCAATTCAAATTCAAAATATTCTTTATTCAAATAAACTTATAATAAGCACTTTTGAATCGTCGAATGAACATATGAACAAAAAGCTACCACCGGTTCGGAAGGCAGTTCTGCTGAGAAGAGCCGGCAAGAAACTCAACAGTTGCTCTTTTCAAAATCAATGGTACAATCACAATCTGTTACATTAGTTGGCAGCTATCCTGCATTACATTCAATAGACATTAATTCCATACATGTTTATCTTCTAAATATTCTTGAACAGTGTAATAAGCTTTACTTGTTAGAATTTTTTTTACTGACATTTTAAATTTTGGAAGTGGCAAACCTAGAATACACTGCGGAATTTTATTATATACACGTATGCTCAGACCCATAAAAGATTTATTAACTTTTTGGAGGCGAAAACTTGGAGTAACAATCTTATCTTTATTTCTCGTTCCTATCGTATGATTGTCACTATGTTTACTATGACAATGTATATTTTGTCGGACAAAGAGAATATTATAGTATATAAATTGGGAAGCAACTGTAAGAATACCTGCATCTTTGAAAACATCTCGCAGAGAATCTCGCGCTCTTAGTTTATAAATATATCTTACGGCTCTTTTTTGGAGGATAAATATAGAATTTATGTCTGAAGCACTGCCCCATAGCAGCATTCCATAAGATAAAATACTATGGAAATAGCTATAGTAGACTAGTCGGGCAGTTTCAACGTCCGTCATTTGTCTTACTTTTTTAATTGCAAACGCGGCAGAGCTGAGTTTATCCGCAAGTGTTTCCAGATGAGCATTCCACTGGAGTTTGGAATCTATAGTTACACCTAGGAAAATAGCTGATTCCGACAAATTGAGAGCTTCTCCTTTAATTAGTAGACTAAAATTATGTTTTTTAACATTTGGCAAAGCAAACTCAATGCATTTAGTTTTTTTAGCATTTAACATTAGATTATTAACATCAAACCAACGAAGAATATGCGATAATGCACTATTCACTTCGTCATAATTTATTTTGTTTCTGTCAACCTTAAATATTAAAGAGGTATCATCCGCGAAGAGTACAATATCACATAGGTTCTTCACATAAAACGGCAGATCGTTAATATAAATAAGAAATAAAAGGGGACCAAGAATAGATCCTTGTGGAACGCCCATCTTTAAAGGAGATTCAGATGATTTTACATTATTTATACTAACCTTCTGGATTCTTCGGTTTAGATATGAGGCAATAAGATCAAGGGCAGTATCCTGTATACCATAATGATATAATTTTAATAACAGAGTTTCATGGTCTACACAATCAAAGGCTTTGGATAAATCACAAAACACTCCAATAGCATTTTGTGACTTCTCCCATGCGTCATAGATGTGCTTTAGGAGTGCAGCACCCGCATCCGTAGTGGACTTGCCTTTGGTGAAACCATATTGCTCACTATGGAAACAGTTGTTAATATTTAAGAAAATTGTGAGCTGATTGAACATTATTTTTTCGAATATTTTACTTAAGGATGGTAAAACAGAGATCGGTCTGTAATTTCCAGGCTCAGATCTATCTCCACTTTTGTAGAGCGGCACTATTTTGCTATATTTCATTAAATCAGGAAAAGTACCGGATTCTACACAATTGTTAAAAATTAGAGCTAGATAAGGAGCAATATTAGGTATAATTGTATTAAGAACTTTAACAGACATGCCCCATAGATCACCAGTTTTTTTTAAATTAAGGCTTTTAAAAGTTTTGACAATTTCATATGGTGACACATTCTTAAACACAAAATTTTGTCTACAACTATTTACATGGGTTTTTAGTATTAATTCTGCTTCCGAAGGAGATGATGGCAGTGAACGTGTTACTTCGATAGGTATATCGGAAAAAAAATTTTGAAAAGTATTTGCCACTTCTAAATCTGAATTTAAGATCATATTATTAACTTTTAATTTAATAGGTTCACTAACAGCTCTAGATCTCCCAGTTACAGTAGTAATAGCATCCCATGTAGCTTTAATTTTATTATTAGAGTTCAAAATTTTTGCTCTTATATACATAGACTTAGCCTGGACACATACCTTTTTAAATATTTTTGAAAAATTTCTAACTTTTAACAAGAACGCCGGATCTTGATTCCACTGCCTCATATTATATAATTCGTATAGTTTGTTTCTGCTTCGGTATATACCAACAGTTGCCCAGTCGCTAAAAGTTAACTTCGAGTTTTTATATATTTGTTTAACTTTAAAAATGTTATCAAACTCTGTAGAGAGTAAATTAAAAACTTTACAATATACCTGATTCTGAGTAGTAGTAGAAAGTCTCAATGGGAACGTTAAGATATTCCGTTCCCATTGAGACTTTCTACTACTACTTCCTTTCCCTATTTTCCATTGAACCAAAGCCTCGTAACCAAAGCGAGGAAATTAAAATATTAAATTTATAATTTTCTCGATTGGGAGTCGAACCTACAAACAGTCGCTTTTACAGTCGCACGGTTGTGCCCTTGCGCCACTAGAGTCTTCGTAAATTGTATAATAGAAACATGCACCTCAACCACACGAAGACATTTAACATATATAAAGCAAATTTCTAAGAAAATTTCACCTCATACCGCAATTTTACAATAACTTTCAACTAAAGGAGCTATAAATTTAAATATTTTCTATTAAATATAATTTCATATTTCGCTCAGTAACGTAATGCTCGAATGCTAGTAGAAATAACCTAAAATAAACTAACATAAAGCGATGCGGTGGTTTGAATACGGCAATTTACTAAGAAACATGGAATAATAATAGTAAATTCTAGCTAGAATGAGGCCATGGTGGAGAACTTGAGGAATATCAGTACCTGCAATGGTTATAAGTTCAATTTCCAGTTGGAGAAATATTTATTTACAAATTCTAGTGGTTCTCCCAGTATAAGTGTGTATCCTAAAATAAATTCACTTTTTCAAAGGCTAGGAATTTAGTGTTAAGACACTGTGCTCTTCAAATTCAATTTTAAGCAATAAACAAATTCGTTACCTACATTTTCCAAGTCTTACAACTTCACTGCTCAAGTGCTTTCTTGCGTATAATTTAACGAAAACACATGAGTTAAACTAAGCAGTGCGCTATTTTACTCAAATTATAGGGAAGTGAAATTTTGGCAAAACAACATGGGTTCCGTACTATATTGAGGCCGTTATATTCAATGTTCGTGCAAGTTCCGCTATAACATTGTTATTTTACGAACTAACCCTAAATTTAATATCGATTTTACTATTGTAAATGAAAAAGAGATGTTGTACCGCGATTCCCGCTTGGCAGTTTTTAATTTTGGAGATATTGCATCTTGAGTGACGGAACTCAACGCTATGCTTTATTTTACTATAACGAGAAAATGAAAATAATTTAGGAAATTAATTTCCCGAGTTGAAATCGAACCCGCAACTATCACGTTTATTATCGCACTGAGTGCACTGAGCTACGCTGGCTTTATAAACATAAATTATGTTAGTGTAAATTCTATAGCATGTTTTTTGTTTTTAAAACTTATTGTTTTTCATGTTTCCTCTTTATCCCACGTAACAGGGCAACCAAAGAGTCTCAAGAAATTCCTATCCCCACTTTCTTCAACAAGACGAGACATTCCACAATCACTAGTGGAACTCAGCGCCACCATGAAAATACCGCACTCATTAAAAGGTTACTGACATAGTACTTCTCCTTTTTCAGCTTCATCTTATTTATCCCGCATACCTATAGCAGGCTTGGTTTCCCTAAGTGGGAGTCAAACCCACAACTGTCGTGTTTACAGACCCATACTATTCCACTGTACCATAATGGCCTTACCAAAATAATATAATCGGTTAATAAAACAAATAGAAATAGAATAATAAGCGATCTTCAAAGACGTTTGCGAATCGTAAAAACTGACTAATGACAGCAGATGTGACTCTCATATAATATGATATTAGACAAGTATTTGTAAGACATTACGCTGAATGCGTAGCTTTGGTGATAATATTTAGATGAAAATAATAAAGTAAATCTAAATTATATCAGGAATTTCATCTATTTTTAATTTGTTTTTATTAGGTCAACAATAGTCGGTGGAAATTCTAAGAAAATAAATTTATTTTAAACATGACAGCTATACGTAATTGCTTAATACAATATCTTTGACATGGTCTGATGAAGAAGAAAAGACCTCAATGATGAAACTCTTCAGAGGTTACTAGGAAACAATTCGAGTTTAAACTTATTTTAATTCATAAAATAGCACTTGATGAAGTATGTAGGTACGTGTTATGGAACCACGACCTAAATAGTGGAATTTTCAAGAGGATATACGTCCAATTTTTGAGACATTGTGTATTGAATGGCGTAACTACTCCACGCTTTGCCTCGTTATCTCAACATAGAAATATAAATTGTACGAGTGGAAATCGAACCCACAATCGTCGATTACCAACGTTCTCCTACTCCAGGACGGCGCCAGAATAATAAGTTGTTGAAATATTTAGAGCGCACTCTATAATTTCTATATGCCACAACACGTACGCATTTTGATTTATTACTCCTATGATAGACTAAACAAAGTTACTGCCAAGAGCGCTAAGGAAGGCAGAACTTTGGTTACTATATTAATATTATATATTCTACAGTATTCATATTCTAAAGTATTTATATTTATAAAAGTGAGACGAAAATTTGTGTGGTAAGCGGGGAACAGAGTGTTTTAACACTATGTTCCATCTACCTACCACCAAGGTATGTATGCGGGATAGAGCAAGAAGCTATAAAAAAATTCCATATTTTTATCCTTTTCATATTCTAAATTCCGAAAGCTCTAAGTATATAAAAAAATATAAAAAAATCTAATAAAGGTTATACCCTGCATAGAACAGTACTAGGCAGAGGAATGCTATTGCTAAGATACTCCGTTCTCCGCTTTTTAACAATTTCCGAAATCTTGGGTATTCAGTGGTGAACTGAATCGTGTATTTTATCATATTACCAAACCGAAGAGATAAAAAGACTTCATTCATCCGAATGGAAGTGGATCCTCAAACGACAGCCTCAAATTCATAAAGAACACAATTATACCAACTAATTACTCTTCCCAATCGTAGTGATTCATCACTACACCCACTAGATACGAGTACAGTACATACATAAAGATAAAACGAAGAGTTCCTAATTCAATATTAATTTGTGTAACGTCTGGAGTCATAGCGTGCACAGTGATGGATACGGAGACGGCGCGAGCGTCTCAGGGTTGGCCGGTGTCCAAAATATATTTTACATAATACCTAGGCGGCGTGCACAGTGGTTGATATCGGTGTTAATGTCATTTGTTGGAAGACTAGTGTTGTGCTTGTGGTTCTGTCCGTTTGGACTATTCGTTGTATCCTGCGTATAGCAGAGAGGCAGAGAGAACTAGTGTTAAGACACACCGTTTCCCACGCACGGTCCAATTTTCAAGGTATTGTGTGTTGGGTGGGGAAAATCAACGCCGTGTTTCGTCTTGTTGCCAAAAGGATCAATGAAAATATTCTATTCTCCTAAAGCTGTTTCACGCCTATAGATTTTATAATTCATTAACAAGTAATATCTTTACTATCGATAATTAATTTATTAATTATTAGATATTAATTAATTATTTATTTAATTATCAATACAATGTCACGTGTGAACATAACCGTATTAGCTCATTCAATGCTTCAAGCCTCACTAATGATGTCAGTTAAAATGAACTCGTCTATTCTTAATGTCCTACAAATATGAAGTTTGAATTTTAGACTTTTGACTTTAGGACAGTTATTATTATATTATTATAATATTTTTTTTAGATTTCCCTATACTATTATGACTCATAGTGAAATTATTTTGCTGTGAATTTTACAATTATTATTTAATAGCAGCTTCCTGCTTTTTCCAGAGAAAACCTAGTGATAAAACTCTACTTTTCCCAATTGAGAACATCGCGTTGTTAGTGGCGGCGGAATTCAACGCTGCACTGTATCTTGCCAGAGCGGTGAAACGAAAATAATTTTAATCGTTTCCCTGATCCGGATCGAACCCACGACCGTTGCTTATACAGATTAAGACTGCTCTTAAAGAATTACTATTTCCACATGTGAATTTTGCTGAAGAAACTGTCAGTGAAAATTATCATATATCTTTTTCCTGTCCTACAAAAATTTAGATAAAATCTTTTGACTTCTAAATCTGTCTCTGTGATGGATCTATTTAGATACGCGCCGGTAAAGTTTAAACGATCCCATTCAAATTATCTTTACATACATAGTTAAGAAGCAGTATTTTGGAGAAGATATATTTATATACAAATAATACTGACTTAAAATTGTACTGACTTTTTTAAGTAGATGGGCCCGGGTTCAAATTTATGTATATAGATATGTAAATTAAGGCTACTTTTAGCACGACGGTTGTGGGTTTGATTCTCACTAGGGGGACTGAAATATTTAATATTTTCATTTCCTAACTCTGTAACAGGGCAGCGCTCAGCGTTGAGTTCTGCCACTCAACACATAATGCCTTGGTTTGTAACACCAATATCTTAGTTTGGATTTAAAAAAAAATAATTGCCATTAAACTTATATAGGACCACGTCTAAAACAATCTACCTTACAAAACACAAATCAACAAAACCCATTCATGACTACCGGAGTAATCGTCTAGCAGACATGCAAATACATATATCAAATTGAGAGTCCTCTCTTATTTTAAATCGGTTAAAACCATATTTATAATAATTACAGCATTATTTATAACAATTTACGACGTTAAACAATCCTTTCTGGACACTGACTCATAGGAGAACACTTGGATGTTTTCCAAATTATAAACCTAGCTTTAACCGTGGAAATTGGTGCTAGGGATGGAAAACCGATTGGAATCGCTTTCCAAATTTATTACTATTAGAATTTCTTAGAAATTGCAATGAAATGAAATTAAGTGAAGTTACGTTCTTATAACGTCTATATTAAGTAACAACCAGTTCTTTTTATAATTTTTACGCAATTTTCATTTTTGAACAGGAAGGGGAGAAGGAGGTCAGTCGTAGGTGCAAAAGTGATTGTAAGCGCCAAAGATTGTGGGTTCGATTCAATGAGGAGATAAAATTAATAGTCCTTAGGTAAAGTACTGAAAGTGAAAAATTGCAATTTTTATCGCTCTTTTGAACTACTAACATAAGAAGTGTCGTTTTAATGTTTTTTTTTTATTAAAAAAAAAAACAGGTATTTATACGTTTTTTAAACGTGTATATAAAAATTGACTAGCATAGTGGCACAAAGTGCGACTTTGTGTGAAATTTAACTTACTTAACATATTAAACATTTAATTTAAACTTGTTAATAATAATTGTATCTGTGGCAATTATTATAAGAAATAGAAACAAAAATAACAATAAAAAAACCAGAACAAACAAAAAGTAATAGCTTTGTTGCTTACTTATTACAGAGCCTTATATGAAATAAAATTATTTTCTAAATATTTTTATTGTGGTAATTGAACCCAAAACTATCGCGCCCATAGATAAATAATAGAATTTGTTTTTATATTAAAAAATTGAATTTATGTATGAGTCCATCCCTAATTCAAAACGAAATTATTAAATAGCCTCCTTCTAGTTCTCATTTACTTTAGTATAGTAAATTAATGTTTTCACGCCCTAATGGCATGTTGTTTCTTGAATTTATGTTGTTGTGTCAACAATAATATGAATATGAAATAAAAGACATAGCTTAGAAGGTCTAATAAAAACGAATCAAATAAATCACGCTTCACGCTGTAACCCGCATACAGTAGGGTAGGCAGAGGGAACCTAGTGTTAAGACACTCCGTTTCCTATTAAAACACTTTCGTTCTTCACTTTATGATAATATATTTAGTTTAGTCAAATTATATAAAAAGCCTATACATCCAAATAACATATAGGCTTTTTGTATAATTTCAGTACTATATAACAGAAAATTTAAGGAGCTTTAAGCTTTTGGGCCGACAGTAATATTATACAAGCTTGTTTGGGTGCAGGCACGAACTATTAGTTTGTATTGAATTGTTTTTTTGTGTTAAATAGATCATTTATCGATGCATATTACATGCCGTTGAAAAATAAAATTTCATTAAAATCGGTTCAGTAATTTAGATTAAAAACACATACATTTGTTTGCATTTAAAATATTAGGATAGATGAACACAATACAACCATTATGCCCACTCTACTAAATAAACTTACTGAAATTTCATGATGAATAAATCAATTTATAGAAAATAAATCTTATTACAATTATAGTAGGTACAGATTCGAATGACTCTTAGGTAATTTGATATATGACACGTGAGCCTATATTTAAACTGGGGAACAAAATTTGACGAAAGCACTTTGAAATGTTTTTTTGTCAAATGTTGAAATATTATCCATTGCAGCATAGTTGAAAAATGTCTCTCTGAACTCAATAGTTGTGGATTCGAATAGCTTTCGGGGGAGAGTGAATAAAAATACCCCCCGATTACCCCGGTTCTTTTCAGGTTTGAAACAGTAACTTTAGTGTCATTGTAGTAAATTGTAAGTTACTTTTTATTTTGAATTTAATTAAATGTATATTACAAGTATGATGAAGAATATAAAATGATGTTTAAAATAAAAAGAAAGAAATTATTAATCTATTAGTGTTATTTCTTATAGAAACAAATCGACTAAGAAATTATTTCAGTATTTCAACCTACTACCATCATAGAGACTATTCGATAGAAAAATCTAAAGTCTATAAATAAGAACCTACATTACCATGTTTATCTATATTATAATATGAGTTTGTTTGGTTAAACGCACTAATCTATAAAACAGTAGTTTTCTAGATAGAGAATAGATATTTTGAGAAAAAAAAAATTGAATAATGTTTCCATCGAGGAAGGCTAGGCTATACATTAGGCTAGGCTATATATACACAATTCTTAGCTATTTCCAATTTCCCATACGAAATCACAGTTAAAATCAACTAAATATATATTGTATATATATAATACATACATTACCAGTCAAATGTCTCTCCCTGAAACATTGTTACATGAAGTACGAGTGTACAAAGTTTCATAAACATAAGCAAGTTAATAACATTCGCTTATCTAAATACCCACTTTTGAGCGTTTTCACCGGATATGTGCTCCACATATGCATCCCAGAGTATCTGTGCTATCTGATCAAGAAGTAGAGCAACGTCTTGCTGTGTTAAAGTTTTTTTTTTTTAAATTAAAAAGTAAAGTTTAGTTAAAGTGGTTGGTTGGAAGTTGGCGGGAAGCGGGTGGGTCCGAAGAGCTGAGGATCGAGTGTGGTGGCGAGAATTGGGGAAAGCCTATGTCCAGCAGTGGACAAAAGATGGCTGTTGATGATGATGATGATGATGATATGTTTTTGAGGATTTATATTCATATACGAGTATTTCACATTTTCCTAATGAGAACTGTCATTGAGACCGTCGTGATGCCGTAGCATGACGTTTAATTGCAAAAGTAACGGTTATGGATTCGATTCTCGCTCGTGGGAACGAATTATTTTCATTCCCTCGTACTGATAACAAAGATAAAGCGCGGTGTTGAGTTCCGCTCCCCTCGTTTTGGTAATAAAAACAAAATGCTAAGTTCTGTCCCCGACATCTAATGTCTCGAAAATCTACCTACTTTTATTATATGAGATACAGATGAAGCTAAAAAATATTTAAGTTTTTAATTTTTTACAGTTTTTATATTAATAGTATAAAAGCAGAAAAAAAAATTGGGTATTTTACCCGAAACTTAACATTCAAATTACTTTAATTTTGCGTATTTGTAGTAAGAATGTGAAGCTTAAAAAAAATAAAAAAACAAATATATATTTTCCTATACATATTTTTTATATATACATAGATATACGTAATTATTAATACTTTTCAATGAAAAACGTCTCTAGACTATCCCAGCCCTAAAGCTTTTAAAGCTCAAATTGAATGCTTAAGCAAATTAAACACTTTAAAACCACCTCGTATGCGAGTTTTAGCTAAGAGGTTGAATATTCAAATTTACGAGATCTTCTTTTGAGATTATATACCGTTGTAGTTATTATAACGAGATTTTGATAGAGCATATGTATTATATTGTGTGGGAAAGTAGTGTTAAGACTCTCTGTTTCCCGATTTCAGTCCCTCTAAATAAAAATTTCTCGCCTTTTTAACAAGAAATAATGAAGAAATTGGAATAAAAATTCAGATAACGTAAAAATACTCGTAGCATATGCCTTAAATAATTGATATTTGTAACAAACATAAAATTGGCATTTCAATACACGAACGAACAACGCAATTCAGCTTAGCGCCATTTATTGTTTGTAAAACTTGAAAAGTTTCCAACGACCCTATTTATAGAAGTTCTTTAGAACACGTGACGCAAATTAGAATATAATTTTAAGTAACTTATTTTCAATTAATATTTTAAAGCTTATATAATCATTATAAACATCTGTGCGAAATGGACATCATGGCGCAAATTATATAGCACTCTAATTAAATTTACAAATATTTGCTTTACTTAGGTTCCCAGGTTCCCTCTGCCTACCATCCTATATGCGGGATACAGCGTGAAACCGAAGCAATGAAGAAAAAAAGAAAAAAATAACAAATACTGCCTACAGTGTTAAAATATTCAAGTAATTTAGCAAAGTTAATTAGCAATTAAGCTCACATTAGTAAACGTTGCTTTGATAATGATCTAGTCAGTAGATATATAGTTCCCAGTTTAGATTTTGTAATATATTGTATAAATTAGTGTACTATTGAACTTTTAAATTTAATTGGAGTCGATAGCGTATTTTTTTTTAAAACATAAGAACCCGCAAGAGAGCGAGAATTAAAAGATTGCTTTTTAAAAGATTTTTACGCTGTATCCCGCATATAGCAGGATGGGCCTTAGGAACCTTATGTCAAGATTATTCTGCTCCATTTTTTGTACAATTTTCGAGACTTTTGAGTAGCGGAACTCCACGCCGCGCTGTCTTGTTCCTAGATGGAGATAAGTTACAATAATTAAAGTAATTAACGTACTCGATAGTGAGTATCGAGTTAACACACGTTAGAGGCATATTCCACCGTATCAGATGACTTCAATCGAATTTCAATTTGAATTAATGCTAGAGCTTTGTAAGACTTACAGGATAATTCCAATTTATTTTGTTATTATTATTTATGTTAGAATTTTGACGATGAAAAATATACGTATTGAAAAAAAATAAATCTTTTTAAATGATATAATTATATTTTTTTTACTTTTTATTTTTTAGTCATTCTTTTTAATAATTATTAGAAAAGAACAGTAATACAATTTCTTATGTTTAACAGGACAGACAGTACCTAATTTTAATTTTTTTTTAATTAAATTATTTGTTTCCGCTTTCCACTCGTATTACAACGCGTGCAATATTAAGTAACGAAACTCAACACCGCGCTATGTCTCCCAAAACGGGGAAACGAGATTTTTTTATGTAATCATTCATCCGAATGATAATCGAACCCAAAACCATCACGTTCACGCTGTAACTCCAACACGCTGTCACTCCAATATGCTCTTATATCATAGTGTGTTACATAAATCTAAATTAACATAAAAAAATGTTATGAAATTTAAATTTTTACAGTCTATTTTTAATCGACACTAAAAATCAGCTATATATAGTACAGGGCCGTTATTTTTTTATATCACTTTAAAACTCATGAAATAGCCCTCGCCATATTTATGATTGCTACAGGTTTCTACGGTAAGTTACTACGACGATAAAATAAACTTTTACTGCGTTGAATAAAGTAATTACTATAATAGCTTACGGCTGTGATTAAAATATGAAAATTAAGCTTCAATGAATTAGCTTAAATTATTTGTATTATATAATTATTTATAATGCGGACACTGCGGCGTTGAGTACCGCCGCTTACTCGCGATGTCTCGATTTCCGATGTAATGTATGAATGAAGTGTCTTAACACTAGGTTTTCGTCGAACCAATTAATTTATTTTGATATAACTTTTTCATATATGAAGAATCGTGGATTTAAATCAAACTAACACTAAATGTAATTTAAAAAAATACCTAAATGCAATTAAATGGAAGACCTCAAGACCACTATTTGTCATTAGGCGTTCTACCAGAGCGAGGAAATGAAAATAATTAATTTCCCTAAGTTTTCATCGCAAGCACCGTAAGTTATATTTACATATTATAATATATATTATATAGGTATGTTATAGAAAACAGGAGACGTTTGCAGACGTTTGGGAACCATCGAAGAGATGCGGGTTCAAAGCTCATTACGTACAATTTTTTATACGTTTTCTTAATAAGCAAGTATATTACTTGCCTATAGGGCCAACAAGCTTAACTAATACGTCAGTAAATTATATTAATTAATGATAGTCTAACAATATCTTTCCTCATGAAATTTACTATGAACGGTTACTTACGGCTTTAGTGCTAATAGCCATTCGCAGACACCAAATCTGATTACGCCCTAATAAAGAATCCAGAAATTCGATAGAAACTAATTTGGCCCTCTATTATACTATAATTGCCTTCTTGTTGTAATTAGTGGATAATAGAGAAGAAATGTTTAATTTTTATGTATAAGAATTAGTGAAATAATTAACGTGATTTTTTTTAAAGTAAAATGTAATTTTCAAAGCAATAAAAACTTTTGTATTATTATATTATCATAATTATTATTTTGTTATCATTGAAGCTTTTCTATATGTAGTGTTAGAAATGCTATAGAATGTTTACGGAGTTTCACATTAAATGAGCCTAAACTGCAGTGTTTTACTAGTAGCCTCTGAAGAGTTAAGCTATTCAGATACTTCCTTCATCATTAGATCAGCTCGATAATAGCATATTATTGTATTGTCATCTAAGCTAGATACTAGTATTACAAGTGAGTTCTTTTCGTTTTGTCGCTATGGTAACAAGACTAAGCGCGGCGTTGAATTCCGGCACTCAACATACAATGTCAAAAATTGGAGAGAAAGTGGAGATCAGGGTTTTAACACTACGTATCCTCTATCTATCCTTGCTATTTATGGGAAACAGCGTAGAACTACAAGAAAAACATTTTTTTTTGTTGATAATTTCAATAAATTTTTATATTTTTTTAAATTTTTATATTTAAAGTGAAGTAGTATTTAAAATTTAATGAGATAGTCAATGGACAAAAAATCATGCTGTTATAGAATAAAACACAGTTAATAGGACAGGGATAAAAGTAAAGGTAGTTCAAATTAAATTTTATAACGTTTTATATAATTTAGAATTAATTAAGCCTTCAACTAACCTTCGGAGGTCTTTCGAAACGGTTGTGGGTTTGATTCTCATCTGGGGAATGAAATATTTCATATTTTCATTTCTTCGCTCTGATAAGGAGGCAAAGCGCCAATAAACAGGCAATGTCTTAAGAATTCAGCGAAAAAATGGGGAATATGTATTTTATTCGGAAAGGATGTCTTAACACTAAGTTCTCGGGTCCCAGGTCTGACCATGTCTCTATGGAGTTGGAGTTTGTAATACCTATAATAAAAAAGGAGTTTCTAATGTCTACCAAGAATGTGACAACTTAAGCTAGAGCTTCAACCTCTGTAGGTTATCTAAAGGCGGTAATAAAATGCGGGATTGAAAAGGGTAATAGATATATTACGTCAAACCTGAAACCATTAGTTTCTTTATAAAAAAGGTACTTCTTTACAAATATAAATATTTTACTATTATTTTTTTTTATTATTTTACATGAGATGTAAGATTGGGTAGAACATTTCCTCATAATTCCTTTAGTTCTACAATATTAATATATTTTCTAGATTTTCAACTCCTTATTTAATTATAAGAGGCCCTCACTTTCCGCCGAACTCAACTGCGCGTTTTGCCTTGTAACCACATGAAAATACTAAATATTTTACTTCCTTAAGCATTAATCGAACCCACACCCTTTGCCCTTTACAGCCGCACTCTAGTGCAGTATCATATGTGAGTAATTAAATTATTTAAAAAAATGTATAGCCCAAAGCTTTCAACGGACAAGTTAAGTAATTACGTAGAGCGTCGTATCGAGTGGTAGGTATATGTATTGAATTTCGGAAAAACCATTTTGTAAAAAATGGTCAGAACTATGTACTTTTTTATAAAATAGCGTTTCAAGTTTTTCTTTTTTACGTAAAGTGAAGAATTAATCAAGGAATCGGTAAGTTGTCGGTTCGATTTCTATTTGGGGGAATGTTTTATTGTCATTTCTTAGCTTTGTTATTAAGATAAAGGGTACTGTTGAGTTCCGTCACTCAACATACATATATCGAGAATTTGATAGAACGTTAGGAGCAGATAGTCTTAGAACTGAGTTATTAAAATAATTACGTTTTAATATCTCAAAAATAAATCCTTTATTTAGATATGATGTATTAAATGAAGATGAAGAGCAACTGTTGAGTTTCTTGCCGGCTCTTCTCAGCAGAACTGCATCCGAACCGGTGGTAGCTTTTTGTTCATATGTTCATTCGACGATTCAAAAGTGCTTGTGTGTAGTATATTTGAATAAAGAATATTTTGAATTTGAATTTAGAATTTGTATCATGTATATATGATATATATGATAGAATATATGATACATTATTTCACCAAACCAAATTTCCCCCCAAATTTATTTATATATATATCTAGTAAACAACTAACAATAACAAGCATTGCTACGTGACGGATCCAATGCCCACATTTACTATAACCGGTCGTCCAAACATCTATATATATATATATTAAACATAAGCGTCCGTCTGTACAATTTATGCTTGCCCCCATCACGTACAGACTGCAGTACATCCTGTATAGTGTTAATCGGACACGTTCCAGCTGTTCCATAACGTCTAATTCTAGTTCATTAGACAATATACAAAGACAATTTAGTGGTACTACCATTTTATAAGGAAAAAAGATGGAATCGTTGTGCAGCGGCTCAAAGTTTAATTATTATCGTGACGGTCGTGGGTTTGATTCTCATTTAGGACAACTAATTTTCATTTCCTCACTCTGGTAAGATGGTTGGTTAAGTTCATCGTTGAGTTTCTCCACTCAACACGCTTTCGAAAGTTGGGTGAAGATTGGGAAATGGCTTAACACTAGCCTACTAGCCCTTTGCCTACCCTGCTATATTCAGCATACAGCGTGAAGCTGAAAAAAAACTGATAATACAAAACTGATGAGATAAGACTTTTATCCAAAGACTTGGCCTAAGAACACACAATAATAAAAAAAAAGTTTTTTTATCTACAAAGCTTAGTATTTGCACTGATATCCTATTATATGGCAGATTAGAAGCATTTAGCTGTTGGTACGATTGTAGGTAGAATTTTAGACAAAATATCTATTTTCAATATGAAATTTCTATATTTGTTTGGAAACAGACTTTTACTATAAACATAACGTCAATTCCTTATTAAAAATGGGGAAAAATTAAGATATTTTTTCTGATAAGTGCTACACATTGTAAAGATATCTAATGACGAACTGGAATGAAAAAAGAAGAATCAATTAATAATTACGAAGTTCCCATTCCGTGGGCGATGCTTGTACTTGTACCTGCAGAGTAGACTAACGACCCTAACGAATACTTCAGATCATGAATCAAAACAAATGAGAGTCAGAAGGGTTATTGTGATTTTCTGTAACGATGCCCTAGATGCCCCAGAATTAGAAATATGGTACTTTAAGTTATGTTTTTCTTTACTATTTTTTAGTTTTATAGGGAATACCAGGCAGCCCATATATAGTGGAATAGGCAAAAGGAACCTGGACACTAGTGGTAAAACGCTCTGTTCCCATTAAGATATTTCCATTTTCAATTTTCGGCCAAATTCTAGAGGCATTGGGTACTGAGTGGCGGAACTGAACGCCGCGCTTTGCGTCGTTACTAGGGGGAGGAAATGAAAATATGAAATATTTTATTCCTTTAAACAACTGTCTCATTTTCAGTCACACGCTTGTACTCCTGCGCTTCAATTTTCCATCTTAAGTTGAAATACTTGTGTAGAAGTGATCGTGGCAAAGCCTAACTGCAAATGCAGTGTTTGCAGGTTCACCGCCACCGGTGTGGCATCTTTCCTTTGTCCAAGATATGGTTAAACAGGTTAATAAACAAGACACTGTCACACAAGAAACTGCTTTTTTTAGGGTTCTGTACCCAAAGTTGAAAACGGGACCCGTCCGTCTGTATATCATTCTGACCAGGCATACTCTCTCATACAAAAAGACATATTTTTTGCCTTTTTTATAGATAATGGTATGGAACCTTCGTACGCGACCCAACTCGCACTTGGCCACTTTTTTATGTTCTCAAGATTAATAGGCCTTCAATCTAAAACCAGCGCGAAAATGATAAAATCACAATGAAATATATCCAAAACTAACATCACAGGCAATTGTAGTGAACGCTTTGTTTGCCGGAATCAGTTAGCTGGTGATTGATTACGACCATTTCCTATTTTGACGACGAGGGAATGAGATTAGGCGACCGGCGGACGCAATGGCTTGTTATTACAATCTTTTATATGCTAGGTAAGGAGTTTGAATCTTGCTTTGGGTAGGTTTTAGGGTTCCGTAACTGAAAAGGAAAAAGGGAACCTTTAAAAGATTATTCTGTTGTATGTTTGTCTGCTATAATTTTATCTTAACAAATCTTAGTTCTACCTTCATTTTGAGTTGGTCGTATGTGAATTGTGCTTAAAGCACTTTATATTTACATTTTTTTACTTGCGGCTTCGCCCGTGTAGTCTAATAACAATAATAGGTAAGAGTTAAGTATTACATGACACGTTCTAAGTCCCTCAGGTAACTATACAGACATTAACGTGATAAAAATAGTTTTTTCAATTCGTTTCAATAGTTCCTGAGATTAACGTGTTCTTCTGAACAAACTCTTCAGCTTTATAGTATTGTTTATATAATTAAGTTCAACTCAAAGTCCTGAAATTTGTAAGCCTTGTAAAAAGCCTTTTAGTTTTTGCTAAGATAGAATTTACAAAAAAGCGTAATTATTTTTTTTTCTAAACATTAGTTAGTTTGCAAGAACCGCTTGTCAGGTAAAAGCCTCTAACGCTTGCCATTATTACCAGGGCCCAATATTTTAATTACAAAATTTTCCTCTAAATATTCGAAATTACAAGATTTAGATTAAAAATGAAACGCTCTTTGAATTTCTTCTGTCAATCTCCTTTGATTGCCTACTTCTAATAATGAAGATGTCTGCCAATATTTTTATATTTGAATTTGCTTGTAACGGAGCTGGTTCTATTGTTCTGTTTGTATACAATCCTTAAGGCGCAGTGGATGAACAAAATATTTTATATTGATATAACTTTTTTTTAATTATGAATCGATTGTACAAAAAAAAGCTAAATGTGTCAAAAACTTACCCAAAATACAATAGTGAAAACTGTATTAAAATTGGTTAAGCCGTTTCTGAGCTAAGCATGAACAAACTCACAGACATTTTTTTTAAAAAATAATGAAAAAAAAAATTTTTTTTTCTGATATGCCTATCTTCCATGTACGTACAGACACCGATCAGTTACGATTTTATAATACGTATATATTATATTTTGAAAAGAACTAATTTTGAATTTCTTGCTTTCGACTCTTTCAACAGAATTTGTAATGGCTAAATTGAATAAAAGGGTGTTGAGCTCCTCAACTCAACACACAATCTCAATGCGGGCAAAAGGCGGAGAACGGAGTGACTTGACACTATATTTTAACGGCTTGATTTTATTACATCGAGTGGAAAATGAACCCACACCCTGTCGCGTACAGTCACACTTTGGGCCCTGTGCTGCAATTGGCCTAACATATTTCATATCGAAAAAGAATAAAGAAACATACAAACAAATATATGAAACCCATTATTTAGGCTGTAAAATGTCTATAATATCCAGATTTCACATTTCAAGCATAAATACGCAATCTCACACCGCGTTATGTCCCTAATTGAAACATGAGATTCCTTTGTGTTTCACAAATTTAAACAACATTTCACTGTTCCACCCACTATAAAGGGAAATACTAATATACTATATATATTCGCAGGCATAAACAAGTATGTCAGTTTATAACTTTATATTACATTTACAAATTTTAAAATATTCTTACTTCATACACAGAGTCGAAGATGATAGATGATCGCGAGTGCGTCATACTCTCGTTATAATTCATAATATTATGTAAACAATAGTTATTCAGGGTGATCTGTAAATTATCTATTATTTTTAAATTTTTTAGCTCCACACTCCTTTAAGCCAAACTAAGCTTTTCGTAGCCAAATTAAATATTTATAAAATCATGATGGAAAAGTGAGCGGTCAGAGATGTAGGGGGAGACCTTGATAAACTTTCGAAAACACAGTATCAAAGGCACTGGAGGAAGGAACCCCCAGAGGTCACGTATGAAGAGGTTGATGATAGTGGACGAGGCGAAAGAGGTATGTAGAGATTTGTAGTTGTTGTCAAGTTTAAATAAAAGGCACGTTTCACCTTATTACTAGAAAAAGAAAAAAATCCCCCCGTTGGGAATCGAATCCACAACCAGCACTTACATTTCAGAAACTAAAACATCAAACATACATATGCAAAATAAAACAAGATAAGATAACAGAGTACATTAGCATGATTGGTCCCGTCTAACTGAAAGCTAAAATAAATTCGCATTTTGTTCACATCCCTATACTTTTCAATTTCGCGGACTGCCTTCACTGAATTAACACATTCTATGTCGACCTTCCGTTGAATACGAATAGGTTAATACTCGCCGGGTTCTGGAGATATTTAGGCATCCTAATTTCAATATAAATATAAAACTTATTCTGACATGGTTTCTTAATATTGTAGTAGGTACGTATTACATATAAAGTGCTGAATTAATTTAGATAATTTTTGTACATAAAAAATTACGTGTACATAGTAGGGTAGGCAGAGGAAAGACACTTCCGTTCCCCACTTTTACCTCTACTCAACGAGGAAATTAAAATATTTAGTACATCATTTCCATATAAGAACATAATCGATAAAATTCGACCATACGAAAATATAAATAACAACCAAAGCATTAATATGCAAGTATTAAAACTAGAAATAAATACAATTTTCAAGTGAATTCGAGAACGTTACTTTCAATGAATACTTTATTATTATGGTTTTGATAGGGAAATTATATACTAATGGTCCTTCGAGACCTGGCACCAGTCCAGACGACTTCGCAAATCACGAACTTATGTAGAAATATGATCAAGAATCAAAATGTCAGCGAAAAAGTTAGTTTTTGTAAGAAATTCTGGTTTACGAGGATCGATTTGACACAATCGGTCATCCAACAAACAGAATGTATAAAATAGAAGAAGAAGAAGCTTGAATTGTAAGAGGCAGAGAGGAAAAAGACTTTGGTTCACTAACCTAGTGATAATTGGTAAAAAGCACAAGGACTCCTTCAGAAAATATATTATGAACTTGTTTAGTTGTAACAAGCGTATAAGAATTTCGATGTAGCTTAATTAGAACGTATGGCTTAGTGATCAGAGCTCCTAGCCGGTTTCCAGGAGGCGCGGGTTCGAGTCCCGCTGTTCAATTTTTTATACGTTTTCTAAATAACTATTTTTCTTTCCTAATTGTGGAATAACCATTTAAAAATGTTAAAAATAGTAATCTATTAAGCTTAAATGATAATTTTAGCAAATTCATTACATTTGTTTAATGTTTAAGCAATATTTGTTACTATATGTAAGTCAATTCCATTATTTCAAATCACTGATAGAAACCTACATAAAGGAAAGTCAAAAATAAATAGGTTAAAAGCTAAACGATTCTAGTAAAAAAGCATTTTAAACCGAAACAAGAATGACTCTATAAACTTAGAAATCCGAAGACTCAACCATTACGTACCGGCATGCAGGATAGTAATCCACTTGAAGTACTCATACTTTTTTTAGCTTCACGCTGTATCCCGCTTATGCAGCACGCACCAGAGCAAAAAAATTAAAAGCCGAGCCCCATACTGTCCTATTTACAGTCAGACACTTGTCCCTAAATTGACCTTCCTGGGAACTGAACTGGCTACGATTTCAGTATTCCTTGTGATGGACCATGGTTGTTATTTGTATTACAACTCTGAGAAATGAATTATTTTCAATTCCCTCGCTCTGGTAACAAAATCGAGCGTGGCGTTAAGTTGCACAGTAGTGTCACATGTTGGTTACACGCAATATCTCGAAAATTTGGTGGAAAATAACCAATGTAGTGTGTCAACACTAGGTTCTCTCTGCCTCCTGCTATATTCGAGATACATACAGGTGAAGATAAAAAACCAATAATTAAAGATTTTAATTCGCATCTTTATTATATACCTACCTATCTGCTAGTTCACATTAGAAATAATATTAATTCATTAATAGGAATGTAAGGCATCCAAAGTTTCGCGTTATATCTCAAGATTTTGTTATAGAAGTTTGTTTGTTTGTTCAATTATTAACTTTGTTTAGGAACAATTAATTAATTCATTATTACTTTTAGCACTTTCAACTATAGAATATTGTAGTAACAAATTTTGCAAACGCAACGATCGTGGGTTCGATTTCTGCTCGGGGAACTGCTTATGTACATATATTTATTTTCTCGCTGTGCGGCAAAGCAAAACGCACGCAATATCTATAAAATTGGGCGGAAAGTAGGGACAGGAGTGTCTTAACACTAGGTTCCCTGTACCTACACAGGAGATACACTAAATAAAACTTAACATATTATCGAAGCTAGTATTAAAAATGCTATTTAAACTCAAAACAAGCTGAATACGTCTGTAGCTTAGCTCAAAATGGTGGAACGCTACACTCATGTAAGTGCCGTGCTATCTACGTAATAGGTCGTTTAGTGCAGCCGAGGTTATGCGAGAAGGAAATAACATCACATATCAGTACTCCTAAGCTTCAGCCATTCTGAATGGAGTTAACTCACTTGGTTGTAATGTGTGTTGTGTTTAGCCACTTTGAGAGCTCCATATGTGGTATGGGTTATTGAAAATATTTAGTTTTTTTAATAATTATTTTTGTAGTATATACTTGTATGTACCAAAAAAAATGACTGACATGGCTAAATGATAGAGAAATGAGATAGAAGAATTAAAATGCTATAAAATAATAATTGTTAATTGACAAGAACTTCATGCTGTATCGCGCGTATATTAGTGGAAGCAGAGTGTCGTCCTTGTCCACTTTCATCCACTTGCCAGAGCGGGGAAATGAAGGTAATTAAGTTCTAGAGTGGAAATCGAACCCGTAAACAACTTCAGAACAGAAGAGTGAGAGGCTCTCGTTACTTGAAATATGAAAGGAACTAATAATCATCATTCTACTATTACTGCCACACTGATTCACTAAGTTAGTTAGTCAATTTGCAAAATAGAAGTTGCTCCAAATGTCAGGGTGAAATTTAATTAAGCTTCCGTCTAAGCATAAAATACCTGTAGTACGAAACTATAGTGGCACGAGTAAACTCGACGCTAGTTAGCGAGTACGTAAACTACTGTTTTGTCAATTTCAAAAGTGCTTGTTGTTCTGCATTTTTAATGAAACATTGTGTTTTTTTTTGTTATTTTTACGCATCTCTTATAAAAAATATAAGTTTTTAAATAAGTATAACTGGCCGTATTTGTTTTACCTGAGTATTTCATGAGAGACGTAATTTTCTTTTAGTCCCGCTGTATCCCGCACCTAGCAGGGGAGGCATAAAGAATCTAGTGTTGAGATACTCCGTAGGCAATTATCCGTTGAATGGCGTAACTCGACACCGCACTTCGCTTAGACACCGAAGCAAAGCTATGAAAATAAGGAATTAAAAATTATTTGCTCAAGTTGGTTATCAAACCCACAACCTGTCGCTCACAGTCAGACTTGCCACAATCGGCCTCAAAAAACATTGTTTTCTATACCGAAAACTTTATTTTCCTACAGTCCCCTGCATATTTCAGGTTAGGTAGAGAGGCCTTTATTTATTAACAAATAGTTTTCCTAGGCGGGTAGCGAATAGGACTTTTCATAAAATTTCAGCACCCATTTGAGTCTTCCTGCGAGCGATTGCTCGGACGCCTATGGTGACCTACTTGCATGCCAAATTGCATTTCGATCCCTACCCTAGATGAAATAAATATATAATATAAGTACGTATCCCTATAGAATGTGGCACGCAGAGAGTTACCTAGTGTAACACTCTGATCCCTACTTTCTTTCTAATTTTCGAGATATTACGCCAGAGCGTTCAAATGAAAATGATTAATTCCCCTGAGTGGAAATCGAACCCACAACAGTCGTGTTTAAAGTCAATCGGCCCACCCCATCTGATTAAATAAAAATCACATCATCACATATATGTAAATAAAGGTTTCACTCAAAATAGAATAATTTCATACAAAATTATATTCGCCTTTTATTATATCCGTTTGCGTGATGGTATCGATATATAACTTTGTTGTTCTGAATTTAGTAATGTTGCTTTTGAAAGTTTAGTGTAGTTTTATTTAGAAGCTTCATTAGAAGAATTGGTTTAATTTACTTGTTATTATATAAATATTGCCAGGCAGAGAGGCCAGCCGTGACTATAAACATGACTGGTTGTGAATTCGATTCCCACTCGAGGAGATTAAATATTTATTTAAATCTGTATTTCCAGTTCTTCGCTCTGGTGTCGAGGTAAAGCGCGGCAATGAGTGCCGTCACTCAACATGCAATGCCTCCAGAATTCGTCGAAAAGTGGGGAATTGAATGTCTTAAAGTGTTAAGATTCCCTTTGCCTACTCTGCTGTGTGCGGGATACAATCGTGAGCGTGATGTTGGCAAGTTTACCTTAACGTTTATTTTTTGTTTTATTACTTTTTTATTTACGGTTAATAAATAAAAAATATATAATAAAGCAATTTATTCGACAAAATTACTATAAAATAATGATTTTATTAAATTGGCTGAGACTTTCGCTTCTAATTAACGATAATTTTCTTCTCTTGAATAATTTTTTAACTCTCCGCTAAATAGAAGTACAGTGGCGTAGCTAGGGGGGTGCGAGCGGTGCGGTCGCACCGGGCATCAAAAGGAAAAGGGACATAAAGTCGACGATTAGTTTGTTTTTTTTTTGTTTTTTAGACCTTACATCATTTTAAAGAGCATCAAGTCCTCTAAGCCGCACCGGGCATCAAAAGGAAAGGGGCATCAAAGTCGACGGTCACATCAGGAAAGGGGCATCAAGTCCCCTAAGCCGCACCGGGCAGCAAAAACCCTAGCTACGCCACTGTAGAAGTACATTAGGCGTGAGCTATAAATCAGATGGCTAATAGTGTTTTCTTTTAACAAAAAGAAAACTAAAGTTTTCTCAACTATCTGTCAAACTGTCCATTCTTCTAGCACAATTGTCGTCTGAGGCGTCAGAGCGTTAAGACGTGAATATGTTTCAAATGAACTGTCAAACGGCCGGCCAGAGAGATTGACTTGTAATTTAAATAATGTTTATTGTTATAAACAAATGCTTATTTGAAATTTGAAAAAAATAATAATAAAAAAACATTCCTTAAAATTTTTCAATTCTTTTCGTTACCTTATTGTGATTAATATTAATAGGGATTAAGTATAAAACTTAAAATGTTAAGCAGATATAGAACGCAGTGACATGTCAATTGGTCGTTTTGGCAACCATAAAAAAATAAGAATACTTATACTAGAAAACAATACAAAATTAAAACAATAGTAATGAATAAAAGTATTTTTTTAAATCATTCTTATTCCACATACACAGCAGGGTAGACAGAAAGACCTTACTGTCAAGATACTCCGTTCTACGTTGAATTCGAGATATTGAGAATTAAGTGCAAAGCAAATATTTAATATTTCCATTTCTTCGTTCTAGTGTCGAGGTATAGCTTGGCTTTGAGTTCCACCACTAAACACGCAATGTTTCCAAAAGACAGCGGAAAGTGGAGAGCGGATTGTCCTATCACTAGGCTCTCTCTACTCTGTTACATGCGGGATACAGCGTGAAGCAAAAAATAAATAATAATAACATTACTACAAGTGACGATAAAACCTATTTCATTTTCTTATTGCGCCACAATACATATCCATATAAGTTAATATTTTAGTTTGTTTATAAGAAAAGTTGGATCAAGATTACATTTGTGTAACATACTGAGATCGTAAATAGTCCAACAGAAAGCACTTACCAAACTTAAATTGGCTAGATCCCAGGTTAAATACTTTTTTGGCGTCGAAACGCTAACGACTTTTATTGTTCTTGTAAATTATTGCTGTGGCTTATTGATACTTAGCTTTGGGCACTCAGAAACGCAGTTTTTTTTTCAGTTTCACGAAGGCAAAGAGAGTTCTGGTTCTCTATTCTGGTGGCAAATAAAAGCAAGCCAGAGGCAGGGGACAGATCATAATTTCCCTTCGAAGAACTATTCCGGGGCGTCGCCATTCCCCAACACCTCGACCCAAGCTGCACTGCAGGCTGTTATTATTATTATCTTATATGTGAAATTATTGAAGTAATTTAAGTTGATTAATCATAAAGAAACATTAAATCCATTGTGGTTATAATGACACACTGGAATAGCAAAACGATGAGCTTAGTGTTTTAACACTACAGATTTGTCTACTACTTCTACTATTTTTGTTTAAAAAAGTCTAACATTTTTAGCAGTTTGTCAACTTATTTAAACCAAGCTTTACTATTTTTTTAATTTTTTCCAATAGTTTGTAAAATATTTACTAAATCTAGTTAACTATAACTAATATAAAAATAATACTATTTGCACTTGGTTAAGTAGCAAAGCTAAACTTCGACAAAATGGTACAACTTCCTTGTAATAATATCATTATTAATTTAAGTTGGCTTTTAGTTTTATTAAATGTTTCTACACTGACGCTAATGGATTTTTCATTCGTAGAATAAACTCATTGAAGTCAGTCCCTGACTTGTTTCAGAGAGAATTTTACTTAAACTTAGAAGAATATCTTTCTTACTGTAATCGTGCTGTAGATGGTGGTACGGATTCGATTCCCACTCGAGGGAATGAATTACTATCTTTTCCTAGTCTTTTACAAGACAAAGCGCGGCGTTGAGATCTGCCATTTAAAAACACAATATTATAAAAAAATATATACATGACGGTACATGGGGAACTTAAAATTAGGTTTCCCCTGCTTATCCTGCTTTATGCGGCATATAGCGGCACAAAGTCATAAAACAAATCTTACTTAAAAGAAAAAAGAAGAAATGAAAAAAAAGAAGAAGAAATAAAATTGAAAACGTTATTTTCACTTTTCTTGAATGAAAATGAACAGACAGAACCATGTGTCGTAACACTTCGTTCTCCACATTCCGCCCAAATTTGAAACATGGTGTGTAAAGTGGCGGAACTCAACGCTGCGCTTTATCTTGACAGAGCGGGGAAATGAACCACCACCCATCAAATTTACTGTCATAGCTAAATCATACTTCAAAGTAGTAAATTTTCACATAATATTATAAATCTAAACTATATAATGAGGCTAATGACGTCACACACACGTCACACGTCAGTAAACGCACTAATTTGATATGATTTATTGGAATTGGAGATTGAACTGTGAATTATTTCAGCAGTCATATAATGAGAACATTTTTTTTTTCAAATCTTCTAATATATCGATGTCTATATATACTAATATTTTAAAGCTATGTGTGTTTCACTTAACGCTCTAATCTCAGGAACCGCTAATAATATTGTTTTAGCGTCACGCTGTATCCCGCACATAGCAGGGTAGACAGGGGGAACTTGGGGGAACTTTTGAGTATGAATACATTTCCATAAGTGCAAGTCTAGTAAGTCTATTCGGTACGATGGGTAATCTAGATCGTGGAACGTTACGTAAGATATTACCTCTCTCTCTCTCTCTCTCTCTAAATTTGTGTCATATAAAGAACTGAGAGACTTAACATTAGATTCTCTATGACTAACTAAAAATGAAAATGCAAATACATTATTAGGTTCCCTCGGCCTTCCCAAATAAGAAAAAACAAGCTTTTAATTTTATAAAAACGCCACAAAAAATTGTCACAGAGTAAATTCTTGTCACCTCTCAACTCTAATCCTGGAAGTTGTAACAAAGTTGACAAAGTTTCAAAGTTCTAAATTGCCTGAAACCTGGTCGGACGATAAAAAGTGATCCGCTAATAAAATTGCATTAACGGATGGTTCAACGCTGAACGGCAATATGATAGGCACGTCACGTCATCTATGTGGGTGGTGTATGTTATAAGCTTATATTATATATTTTCTTTTTGCTTATAATAAATTATTCTTCTATACTAATATTATATTATAAAGCTTGTTTGCTTGAGAACGCAAATCTCAGAAGTTACTTGTAAGAATTGAAAATTTTTTTTGAGGAAATGTGCTCTGAGGAACTGTTAGACCAAAATCACAAACTTAAATATCATCCACACCACCTGGATACGTGGCACTCCACTACTGTGTGGTTTCGTAGAAATTTCCTTCCACGCGCCACCGAACTGTGGAATGGACTATCCGCGGCAGTGTTTCCAGGTCGGTACGATATGGGTACCTTCAAAAAGCGCGTCTATCTCCACCTCAAAGGCTGGCAACGCACCTGTAGCCTCCTCTGGTGTTTCCTCTAGTGTTGCATGGGGTCGTGGGCGGCGGACTCGAAGGTTCGTTTGCCTTGTCCTTTTTCCATAAAAAAAAATCAATGGATCTTTGTTTGGTTTTAAAAAAAAGTTTTAAAAAGTGGAGAACGCAGTGTCTTAGTACTAAGCTCCCACTGCCTATAGCAAGGTACGCGGGACAAAAAAACAGAAAAAAATATATTTTATAAATATATTATCTCTACAAACTTGTACCATACGCACAATATTCTACGCGCAACTTAGATCCAGTGTCATACTTTGTAACATTATAGATTCGAGTTATATGGAAGTTTTACAATTTTACTTTACTTTTATTTTCTTTTTAAGCTCTTCTTAATTCATCACCGGGATAGAACTGAGTTTCTTAATTAATTTTATAAATTAATTCGAGTTTGGAAACACCTGTCTCAAATTGTTAAGACGTAAGACGTTAAACTTTCAGAGATTTATACATTTCACTTATAGAATATGTAGGTACAGATATATTTAAAATAGAACAGCTATAAGCGACGGTTGTGAATTTGATTTCCACTCGGGAAAATATTTAATATTTTCGTTTTCTCACTGTGGTAACAATTCAAAGCGCAAGCAAGGCAAAGCTTCAAGAATTCAGCAGAAAGTGGGAAACGGAAGTATCTTAATACTACGTTCTTTAGGTTCCCTCTGTTTATCTACAGTTAGTTTTAGTTGTTAGTTTACAGTAAAAACACAAAAATAGTTTATAGAGTTTTTTTTACATAATATGATTTAATTTTCACAATCAAATTCGAACCTATAGCCGTAGTGTAGAATTGATGATTAGCCAACCAATATGAACCATCAATTTTACTCAAAATGTACCACTAACTAGTAAACTAATTAGCACGCCTAATATTATGATACAGGGTGTCCGTCTGTCACTAATCCACTTCATACCGTAGTGTGGCTGTATTCAATTATACTGGACGATGCGTTCGCATAATTTTCATATTAAATTCTATTTACACTGTCCTAGTTATTATACATATGAATATGGATTTATTAATTAACTTCAATGATGGAATAGAAGATAGTGTCTTAGCTCTAGGTTCTGGTAAAGATTATTTTTTATGTAATTAATAACTAGAAACTTTTAGCTTTCCACTCCTTTCAATTATGAATAGCGGATCTTAACTCCGCATATTTTACAACTAGAGAGAAATATCTATTATTAATATAAATAAAATTTCCATATTAAACCCACTACAATCGTTTATAGATACATTAGTTATAACTTAACTGAAATGGAGTAATAGAACTTAAAACATATAATATTCTAATACACCTGTGATAGCATTATATCAAACGATGCTCTAGATATTAGAGCAATTCGTCAAATGTAAGCGTTATATTACATATTTCTTTCAAAAAAATGATAAAATATTTCTTTTGTTTTTCACTGAAGAGAATTAAATGGAATCTACTATCAAATATAATATAAAGTGACTGCGGAGTGATGACGTGAAGATTCACGCTGTATATAGTAGGGTAGGTAGAAAAACCTAGTGTTAAAACACTCCGTTTCCCACCTATCGCTCGATATTTGAAAAATTGCATGTTGAGTAGCGCCATGCTGTGTTTTTACAACCCCTGATGTGGGAATCGAACTCACAACCTTCACTTTAAGGGCTCAAATAAAACAAGAAATATTTATTTATATGTCTGTAGAAAAATAATATACAGTAATATTTCAAGTATTGTAGGCCATCTTCAATTTGTCCAATTATTCATATGTATGGTACATTCGAGCTGCATTTCAGTTTCAACCACTTGCCGGCTTAATTTAGATGTGAACTAAAAATTTATGCATGACTTACTAATATGCCTTATATTGTGAAATATTCATAAATAGAATCTTTGAGGCAGTCGTGGCTATGGTATGCGAAGACTGTGGGTTTGATTCTCATTCAATTTTTACAAAAAGCGGCGTTAAGTTCCGCCATGTAACGCCAATGTCTCAAAAACTTTATGTGAAACTATATAAAGCTTTTTATTATTTTATTTAGGCTACTAATAGTGGAAGAATGATTATTATTTTAATTTACAACGCAAAAAAAAAAGAAAAAATTAAAACGAGAAACCTCTTGAAGCAATCAAAAATACTTGAATAAGTTGCAATTGCATTATCATTGTTTCTAGTGTCTCCATAATTATTCATTCAATGTTCTGAGAGCTTTCGCAGAAATTGTGATTTCTAACCGACAATGGTAGAAAAAATAAAATTATATACTTTATCTAGATATATCGCGAGCGACTGTAAGCGCGACGATTCTGAGTTCGATTCTTAGTGTCGTAATTTTATTCCTTCGTCCTGGTACAAAGCGTGGTGTTGAGTTCTGCTACTCATTGTGTTGAAAATTGAGCGGATAGTGTGAAACGGAGTGTCAAAGCACTAAATTGTTTCTGTTAATTAATTAATATTGAGATATAGGTGTTTTAAGTGATGATACTCAAGGCCACTATCAAATCTAAAACAATGGCTCTAACAATGAAACATTTACATCATCTTCATGTTGTATAGTATAATTTTAACTTTTTTAGAAAACAGTCTTTATTTTAAACATCATCGAAAAAAATCGAACCATGGACCGTCTATTCTGTAAAATTTAACAACTAAACCAGTGAGTGGATATTCGTAAAAAAATACGCACTTTCTTTGACGCTAAGGCACTTCAACTTTGCGCTCGTATCTTCTTTCTATCTTAATGTAATTTTTATGAAAAGGCTCTTTGAAATGCTAAAGTCTGTTTCAATTTTTTATTAACAATTGTTATAATTAATGACAAAGTAGATCTGTCTGGTGTTTTTTTTTATATTAAACTAGCGACCCTCTTGCGGCTTCGCCCGCTTTTACTACTGGATTATTCATATAATGTATGTTTGCAAAGCACTTAAGATAATGTGAAAATTAATTAAACTCTAATGCAACCCGCATTTTCGTAGTTTCAATAAGGATTTTCCAATTGTTTTACACAGCAAGGATTTTTTAGTAGGTACCGTAATTTTAAATCGGTGCTACTAATCTTTTCAAGTAGGGGAGAGCGGGGCTAAAAGTTACCGAGGTAAGTTGTTCCGATGGAAATAATTTCGCGGAGAAAAGTGATAGGAATATTTAGTAAACATATAGTGAAATACAATGTGATAGCGCACCCATGTCCAGCATATTGAACAATCCAGTGGCACCCGAAACCAATGGAATAGCACACGGGTGTCGTTGGTGCACGATTGTAAATATTTTTGCATTTCATATTTTTGGTCTATCTCACAAATTTTAACGATTAGCCTCGAGTATGTTAGTGTTTTTTTACATTATATTACCTACTATTTCGGAACACTATTTGTAAATTATTTATGTTTTCTATATCTTATTTATATTTAATTTTTTTTCAACACGTGTTTTTGGGGCTAGATGTTCCCTTTTTTTGGGGCATGTTGTGACCTGTTGTTGTGACGAAAAACTTTCACCAATTCATTTGTACCAATAATGGGATGTAAATATTGTAATTTTTCATACTAAAAAATATTGTAATTTAGTAACATGCGGACTTATGCTCGGAAATCAACTCGAGGTTATGTGTCATATGAGTTGATGCAAAAAGCAGGGGATGTAGTTTTCAAAGATTGCAGGAATAAGATAAAAACTGTTACCAAAGAATTACATATACATATTAAGTGCGAAAACCTAAAGGTATAAAATTTTTGTTTATTATTTTTGTTTATTAACTTTCATCAAACTATCCTTGAAGTGTATCCTTTCAAATAAGAAAAGAATCATTAGAATCGGTTGGCGTGATATTGAGTTATTCGTCATTTTGTCGCACACGTACCAATACAAATTCAATACTTATGTGATTTTCTCATAGATACCATTGTCAAAAATAGACCAAAAAAAAAATTGGTTCCCACATGGGAGGCACTGCCTTTCAAATAAAAAAAAATCCATCAAAATCGGTTCACCTAATCAAAAGTTATGAAGTAACATACATAAAAAAAAGAAACCGTCGAATTGATAATCTCCTTTTCTTACAGAAGTGGGTTAAAAAAGATTTGCTTTTGCGCCTGGTAATTATTATGATACTGTTGATTATTCCTTAAATAAACAGGCTTTGTTCGATTATTTATTGTTTTTTATTTTGCAAATAATAGCTTTAAAAATCTTCTTCTTCTTCCTTCTTCCTGGCATTAGCTTAGCCTGGTATTAGCTTTAAAAATATGGTAACAATTTACCCCGGTCTGTTAACAACTTGCCCCAAGTCGGGGTAAGTTGTTACGTTCCGACTTCAGTCATAAAAAAAATCATAATAAAAAAGTCTTACAAAGAATACCCCAAATTACTGTTTTAATTGCAAGTCTAGATATGTAAGTTGAATTTGATTATATTGTATAAATACTAAAATCAAGTATTCGTAGCAATATTTGAGGTTAAAAAAAAATCGGAACTTTTGGCCCCGCTCTCCCCTACTTATTAAAATATTTTTAAATGACTATTTTTAGATAGTTAAATGACTATTTTTAAATGGAAGAAATTATAAACAAAAGCCTACCTACTAATAACTACTACAAAAAATATGAAACCAAATATATCGCGCTGAAATAATACATTCAACTCCAATTATCCAATACGTGCAAACGCATCTAAATCTTTGTTGCTATGCCTCTATAGCGGGCGGGTTTTTTTTTCGAGCTTGTGGTTAATGCTGAAGAGGGTATTCTGTCCCTGATGAAAAGCAAGCACGCGCAAGAATGCATTGGCCGGGAATCGAACCCGGGCCCGCGTGGCCGGCGAGCATTCTACCACTGAACCACCGATGACTGC
>JAEBDU010013311.1:5108077-5267569 GCA_016802625.1 Heliconius numata
GGGAGGCATGGTTTTAACCATGTCTCTGATACTAAAATAGCATGTACTTTATTATTGTTGAAAGAAGATAAGAAATCTGGGAAGTGTGCAGGAATACTTTGCGCGTTCAAATGAATAATGTTAAAATTTTTCAGTACGTCTGAGAAATTTGAATCTAATGTTTCACCTAGCGTGGGGATACTTAGAAAGCTGTCGTTACTGCTCAATCCATCAGAAATAGCCGAAAAGGAAAGGAAAGAATCATTGGAAGTATTAATGTTGATTGCCATTATAAGTATGAGGGAAATATATAAATAATAAATAAGTTAAATAAAATAAATAAATAAATAAAAATAAATAATAAATAACAAAATATGAATAAAAATAAAATAAGATAAAAATAATAATAATAATAAAAAAATACAAATGTAAAAAGTATAACGATAACCCGTTTTAGCTTCTAAATTTGCTAAACCACCCGCTAGTTGGAAAGAGAAACCAAGAAAGAAAAATAAAAACAAAACAAATAAAAAAAGTAAAAATTAAATAAAAACAATATAAACATTTCAGTGGTACCATGAACACAAAGAAATATGATTAGTAAGAACAAAACTTATATATAAAAAATACTTAATAAATAATTTAAAAATAAATAAATAAAAATAATGTATGACAGAAAAAAAACAAGCATAATTATAAATTAATGACAATTACAAAAGAAAAAATAATAAAAAAAAAATAAACACTAATAAGAAAATTCTTTAACCATTAAATAAAATATGAGACAACAGCCACCAGTATAATGCTATAGTAGCCTATTATATTCTGTCAAACATTATTAATACTTTCTTAAGCGTTACATGTTACTTTAAACAATGACAGATCTTAATGCAGTGTAACAAAACATTTGGTATAAGAAATACAAGAAATAAGTATAAAGTACAAAAATTAAGTAACAGAAAGAGAAAAAAGAAAAAAAATTAGAAAAACAGAGACTCAAATCATAATAAACTTAGACAATCTTATATAACAAGGCACATATAACTTAAAATATATAAAAAAAAAGAACAGTGAAAATACAACAAAAAATAAATAAATAAAATAATATAACAGTTCAATAACCAAATGAGTAAACAGTTACTTCTTCACCACTCGCTTACATCTTTGGACTGCCATTTTATTATTGGGGCACGTTGGAGCTGCAACAGTGTCCGACACTACTGGTGGAGGTGGTGGAGGTGACCTTGATGGAGCGACGGGTATACTTTGAAGTTCAGAGATGCACTCAACTCGATAACGCAATCCATTGGGGGCAATTACGTTGATGGAACCATCCCGCGTCCAGCACTTCCCTACACCAAAACGTTGTCTTGCTAGCATGAATACGTCGTGACGGTTTTTTGTCAGGAATTCAGAAACAGTGATACCTGAACCTTTCAGTTTAGTTTTCGAAAGCCAGACACTATGGCGCACATGCGCATTGGAGAATTTAACTACTATAGGTCTGGGTTTATTTCCAAGCGCACGACCCAACCGATACGCGGTTTTAATGTCTGAAGGGGCAAAATCGGCCACGTCCAGATTTTTCACTACTAAATTAGTAACGAGGCTGTCAATCATTTCAGTTTTTTTTTCTTCGACTCCATGGAAGAGGAGCATTTTGCATCTTCTAGACATCTCGATACGGTCAACATTCCGCGCCAAAACTTCCACCTGTTTTTGCAACGTAGTCAGTGCAGTGTGGATAAATTTTTTGAAGGAATTAAAATCAGTTGCCAACGATGTAATTGTGGTTGGAGAAGCAGATTTGTTCAAATCTTGTTGGAACTCCTGCATTCTGGCGTCAAACATCTCAGTCATAGCAGTTATAGACTCCTTGATTGCGTCCATTGTATGCCGTGACTTTGTTAAAAGGAAACACACAATAATTCACAGTGAATTTATAGTAGGATAACACTAGCGGTAGGTTTATTTACTTCACAAGCACATAAGTCACATTAAAATATTCGTAAATATAATAAAATACAATAATGAATGAAGAGCTCGAAAATCTAATGTTTACTTATTCACACCTACCCTCGCTATTTGAGCTTTACGCTATATCCTGCATATAGCCAGGTAGGCAGAGATAACCTAGCCTTAATACACTCCGTTCTCCGTTTTTACCAAAAATTCAAGACACTAGGCGTTGCCGAACTCAATTCCGCACTGTCTAGCAGAGCATGAAAATTAACATAATTTAAATATAATCATTCTCCCCTAATAAGAATCGAACTCATAACCATTTACAGTCAATTTCTGCCGCACTTCATCATAATGGCAATTTGAATGTAAATTCAAAATATTACAGCCAAAAGTAAATAGGATCATTAAAGTCGTTTGATTCAATTAAAATTCGACGTATTTATATTATTTGTTCGGAGCAAGTTTTAATGAAAGCCTTCATTCATTTACCCTTCTATTTATACTGTAGATTACAGGCGCTGCCATTCGTTCATTATGATATCGATATATTCAATAAATATCATATTATATAGAGGAAAAGTTTAAATTAAATTAAATTGGCAATTAATAATTTTAAGTTGATTGACCAGTGAGTTTCAAAAAGAAAAGTTTTGTTATTTTATATAGCTTCACGCTCTATCCCGATTATAGCAGGATCGGCAATGGGTAAAAGTGTTGAGATACTACTTTTCCCTCGCTATATGTATCTAATTTTTGAGACACAGTATTCAATGCCGCAGTTCGTCTCTTATAAATATATATTTTTAGCTTCACGCTCTATCCCACACACAGCAGGGTAGGCAGAGGGAACCTAGTGTTAAGACACTCCGTTCCCCATTTTCTGTCGAGTTCTGGAGGCATTGCGTGTTGAGTGGTAGAACTCAACGCCACGCTTTGCGTCGACATCAGAGCGAAGGAATGGACATATAAACGTAAATAAATATTTCACTTCCTCGAGTGGGATTCGAATCCACAACCGTAGTGTTACACACCCTTAGGCCGCTTCGCCACGCTTCAAAACAATTATAAATAACTAGCGGACGCGCGCAGCTTCGCTTACGTATTTAGAGGCCAATTCTAATAAACCATGAAACATGTGTTCAATGAAATATTTTTATGAGTCTAAATTTCAAATTTTATAAAAGTCGGTGGCGATTTAAGAATTTTTCCATACAAACTTTCAACCCCTTATTTGCACCCTTATGGAAACAATTCTAGAAAATCTTGAAACAAGTGTTCAATTAAATACTTTTAAGAGTCTGAATTTCAAATTTTATAAGAATCGGTGCCGATTTAAAAATTTTTCCATACTAACATTCAACCCCTATTTCACCACTTTAGAGTTATTTTTTTTCAAAATCCCTTCTTAGTGGATATCCAGATTACGAAAGTAAACATCTGTCCAAAGTTCACGTTTCTACGCACAGCAGTTACGGCTGTGCGCGCGTCTTACCTCAGTCAGTGAGGACAAGTCCTTTTATACTCGTACTAGCGAACGCGCGCAGCTTCGCTTGCTTATTGCTTAGGGGTGAATTCTAATAAACTTTGAAACACGTGTTCAATAAAATATTTTTAAGAGTCTCAATTTCAAATTTTATAAAAATCAGTGGCGATTTAAAGATTTTTCTATATAAACTTAAAACCCCTTATTTACACCCCCAAGGGGATGAATTAAAATAAACCACGAAACTTATGTTCAATGAAATATTTTTAAGAGTCTAAATTTCAAATTTTATAAAAATCGGTGGCGATTTAAAGATTTTTCCATACAAACTTTCAACCCCTTATTTGCACCCTTAAGGGAAGAATTCTAGAAAACCATGAAACAAGTGTTCAATTAAATACTTTTAAGAGTCTGAATTTCAAATTTAATAAAAATTGGTGCCGATTTAAAAAAAATTCTATACAAACTTTCAACCCCTTATTTGCACCCTTAGGGGGAGAATTCTAGAAAACTATGAAACACGTGTTCAATTAAATACTTTTAAAAATTTAAATTTCAAATTTTATTAAAATCGGTGCCGATTTAATTTTTTTTCCATACTAACTTTCAACCCCTATTTCACCCCTTTAGGGATAAAATTTTTCAAAATCCCTTCTTAGTGGATGTCCAGATTACGAAAGTAAACATGTGTCCAAATTTCACGTTTCTACGCACAGCGGTTACGGCTGTGCGTGCGTCTTACCTCAGTCAGTGAGGACAAGTCCTTTTATATATATAGATATATAGATAAAACAAATTAATGATTTTTTTATAATAAACTTTAAAGCTAAGATCAAAAACGATCTTAACCTCTCGAAATATTCAAATATTGGTGCAAAATATGAAATATTGAATGGTAGGTACTCACAAAAATCTCTTATAACGATGTCCCCATTTCGTTGTAATTAATTATTTCCGGGAAGGGCCCGGCACTTCCGTTGTCGATTATAACAACTTACGGCGGAAACCAGATTTAATTTCCAAATTTTCTTGGCTAATTTTCAAATCCTTTACTTAATGCGATCCGAGTGCTTTTTACAATGAGGCTTTTCAAACAATTTGCGCTTAAGTACTTTGCTGTGATAGACGCGAAGCTATAGCGTGTACAGATTAGTAGTCCACGAGGTGTAAGCTCAGCTTTGCATTAGTGTGAGTGTACACACACATTAATATTAACACTACCAGACGAGACCAGACAAGAGACGACATAGAAAATGACAAGGTTGCAAGTCCATTGTAAAAGAATTGACACATTTTTCAGGCTCTTCCTTCGGTGATCACTCGCCGCCTAGCGGAGTGTAATACTATATTTATTCTCATATAATCCTAACTTTTTAGCCTTACGTATTACGCAGATAGCAGGGTAGAGAACCTAGTGTTAAGACACTTCGTTAACCACTGTTCGCTAAATTTTAAAGACACTGTGTGTTGAGTGGAACTCAACGCTAGGCTTTGTCTCAAAAAAAATATTTATTTTTATAATTCACGCATTTTATATAAGCGTAATTATAGCGGGCGAAGCCTCGGCTAAATCTTACTAAATAAGTAGTGTAGTAAGAAAGTTAGAAATATTAATAGTTGCCAGAACTAATTAATGTGGCGCGCTGAAACGTCTTAATTGGTAGACTAGTTGATTTACTTTAATGGTTTCAAAACATGTTATTGTTATGTTATTGTACATTGACTGTTAACTAAAACTTTAGGATGATAATAAGATATTTCTTATTAGCTAAAGAAGATAGAGAGAGAGAGAGAGAGAGGAGAGGTTTTGCGTAACTCAACGCTAAACAATGTGTTTTGTCTTGTCACCAGAGTGAGGAAGTGCAAATAATACATTCCTCCGAGTTGGAATTAACTCACAATATACAACTGCGACAATGTATAAAAATATTTAATCTAAAAAAAAACATTTTAATATAGCAGTAAGTACACGTATATTTTAATTCCAGGTACATATATATTTTAATTAAAAACATATACGAAAAGATAATTGAAATTTAAATTTTAAATAACAAAAATTATTAATAGAATTGTAACCTATGTCAGTCCTCTGGGCATACTCATGCACTGATGAAATATTAAGATTTTATCATTTCTGGCAGTTTTAGACACACGTGCGTGAGATAAATTATGATTTGGATGCTGCGAGTGAAACGCTGCCAATCTGCAAGCTTATTCTGACATGACCTGTCCCTGTTAGATACGCATGGAACTGAGAAGGTATCTTTGTTATTATGACCTGGGTACCTTAACCTGGCTTTTTGGATTGATGAGATATATAAAGCCTTTCTGAATAAATGGATTATATAATACAAAAATATTTTTTCATTCAAACTAGCAGTTCCTGAGATTAACGCGTTTATCCAAATAAACTTTTTAGTTTTATAATAATAGTATAGATTGAATGAAATAAAGGTAAATAACATTAGGTACGAGTATGTCATACAATAATCTACGTGTCTACAAGAGCCTAGTAGGTGTCATACGGTCCATTAACTAAAGAAAAGAGCAGTTAATACTGGTTATACTGGCTGATTTTCTGGTTTACATATTTTTGGTGTGTTTTTGTGGCAGACATGCTTGCAGCATGTACTAAAGGAAATTAAATATTTTAATTTTTCTCTCAGAATTGGGCGGAGACTCTTTCACCGCTAGTGTCTTAATGGGAACGAAATTTTCTAACACTAGGTTCCCAGGCTTCTCTGCCTACCCTGCTATATGTGGGTAGTTAAAACCGTAAATAAGACGTAACAAGCTAAGAATTTCGCCTTGGAAATAAAGTACGACTTAGTGGTCATAACAATAGGCTGTTTTTTATGAGCTGCGAGTTCAAATAACGCTACAAAAGTTTCCTAAAAAATATTTTATTTTAATTCTGGTGTTTAATAATTATTATTTATTTAATGTTTTGTCAATTCAATAAAAAATCTTATTTTCATATTGATAATCGCGATTTCTAACATAATAGTATTTGTAAAGTACCTAAATACATTTATGTATATTATACATATATTTTAAACCTCCATTACGCCCTTATGAATACAAACTACAATTTTCTCTGTATTGTAATATTTGCTTAATATGAGTTAGCTTTTATATTAAAGTGAATGCTAATATTTGAATACACATAACGTATACATTTTTCTTATTATATGAAAAATATGTTGAAATATAATATTTTAAAAGATATTTATTTGTATTGTTTTGTAAAATATATTTTATCATAGCTTAGGTTTATTTCCCCGCTTTAATATATAAAGCGTGGCTTTAACTACTTAATAAGGCTAAGGCTATGTCTAGAAAATTTTTAAAAACATGCCTTTTGGTTTTTCAAAAGAGATTTTTTTGCTCTTATATTTTAAGTATCGTGTGGGCTTGGCAAAGAGAACCTACGGATAAGTAATTCTGACCTTCCTGTTAGCTTCTCCATCCGTCTTCCTAAAATATAAGAAACTTAGATATGGTGCAAGATGTATAACTAAATACATATATATACAGTACCTACTAAAACAGATATAATTAACACTGACCATGGGAATTTTATTTGAATTATAAAAAGAAGCTTTTAAGGGGTTTTTTTTACAAAATTGGTCCTTAGAGCCAAATTCTGAAGCTCGTTTCAATTACAACAAAAAAGAAAGTAGCAAAAAGTACATTCATTACCGCTTTAAAAACTGGGAAAAGTAACGGAAAGTGTGACAGACGGCCAGATTTAAATTAATTATCTACAGAAGCTCCTTCCTTGGACTTGTTTTTCTGCTCTAGAAACACTTTCAAACTTTTGTGTAAACAAACATTGATTCGATGTGAAGTTAAATCATTTTATTTAATTAGCCTAACGTTGTATCCCCCATATTATAGGGTAAGCTGAGGGAACCTAGTGTTATGATCTCACTTTCCGTTCAATTTTTTCTATGCATCATTTGGAAAAATATCAAAATGATTTTAATTCAATCGCTGTCCACTTACGCCCAATATTAATAATGTATCTCCTATCTCCAGTTAACGTCTATCTCGTACTGTCCGACATGTCTGTCCAATCACTAACCTGCATTCCGTCTTCCATCTCTGTCTATTTCAATCTATAGTAGCAATTTTTGGATTAGGATTGGTTATTAACATTGGGCGTTAAAGGAGTTAGAAATAACAAATTAAATCAGCCTCCCCGATCGCTATCTGCCTACCGAAAACAAAAGGATAAAGCTATTCAGAGGACTTCTAATAAAATTACCTAAAATTTATTTGAATTTTACGTTTCGTCTGGAGATTGTGGCACAGTTAAAAATACTCTGGCTGGGCGTAACGCTAGTGTATTTGATTTCAATTTTTCAAGATTTCTTATTATATTTTTAGTAACTAGCGAAGATGCTACAGTGAGAATGAAGAAGAACGTGTTAAGGTAGTTTGATCACGTCTTGAGAATGAGTAACGGAAGAATGGCAAAAAAAGATTCACTATGCAGGAGTAAATGGTAATAGAGAGGGAAATTTCTATTGACCTTCGAGAACACAATATCTATGATACTGTTGAAAAGTATCTCAAAAAGCATGAGGAGTGTATGTGGGGGTGGATGACAGTGGACGAGGCGAAGACTTATGCAGGGATTGGTGTAAAATGGCTTCTGGTGTCAAAAGGTATGAGAAAACAATAAAAAAGGATTTCCCGAAATATCTGCCGGAAGGAGGAGAAATGGGGTTTTACGTGTTTTTGAGGGTGTAGACGTAAAACCTATCAATGAACTTGCGAGCAATAATTCGTAAATAATGTCCATATCGTCGTTCGTTATGAGTATATTCATATAATTTTTAGATAATCCTACATTTGATTAATTTAAATCTACTGTAATATAATATACCACTTATTTTTTTAATTAATACTAATATAATAAAGCGGAAGAGTTTGTTTGTTTGTTTGTTTGTTTGTTTGTTTGAACGCTAAGATCTCTGGATCTACTGGTCCGATTTACATTGTTTTTGTTTTGTATGAAAGCTGCATTCTTCAGAAGTGCTATAGGCTATATAACATTACATTACACATATATACTAATATATTTTAAAGTACTTTCTAATTTGACATGCAATTTATTCTGCCATGTTAATAACAACCGTCGCGTCGCTACGCAACCGTTACCGCGACATTTTGATATTATGGACGTAACATAACAGTCACAGATGTCACTGATTCGAAATGACCTAGCCTACGGGCGGCACAGTATGAGTATGAGCGACGCGAAAATATTCTTATAGTTCAAGCAGGCGTAGCCGCGTCCGTCACTAGTTAATATATAAAAGCCGTCGTGGCGCAGCGGCACAAGGTGTGACTGTAACGCGACGGTTGTGGGTTCGATCTTCGCTCGAGGAAGTGAAATATTTATTTACGTTTATATTTCCATTTCTTCGCTCTGGTGTCAAGGCAAAGCGCGGCGTTGAGTTCTGCCATTCAACACGCACTGCCTCCAAAATTCGGCAGAAAATGGGGAACGGAGTGTCTTAACACTAGGTTCCCTCTGCCTACCCTGCTAAAAAAATATGTATAAACCGCGTTTCGTTCACAAATATACTCGGTGTTCAATTTATGTCATCTATATGAACAAATTTGGAAAGTGTGTGTATATGTTTATATGTCACCCATAAAACGTAAGCTATCAGGGAATTTGTAAAAATATCTTTTATATGACGCCACAAAAAGTATATTATTATTATTTTGTCGTATAATATGTGTATTTTATTATTATTAAATATCAATAATACTCTTGCAAAGCGCGTGGAGTTCCGCCACTCAAGAGATAATGCCTCGAGAATTCGGCAGAAAATGGGGAACGGAAGTGTCTTAATGGGAACAGAGTAGCTTAACACTAAATTCCAAGGTTTCCTTTGCCTGAGTCGGCACAGCGTTTGAATGTAAACACGACGTTTGTGAGATCTATTCCCATTACGAGTAAAGAATTACTATTATTTGCTCGCTTTAGTAACAAGACAAACCGCGACATTGAGTTACGCCACTCATGGGAAACGGATTGACATTACACTACATTACATTAGGTTTCCAATACCTACTCTACTATAGGCGAAATAAATTATGAAACTAAAAATGTTTTAGGAAATGTATAAAAAAATTGAATGTAACAGGCATCGAACCCAATATTCAAGAGGTGCAGAGAGCTTTTATGCCTACGCTAGTGCCATAGGTGCAAATTCATATTTTAATAAAAAAATATATCACCAATCAATATAAAATGAAACAATTAACTAAAACATAATATAAGTTCCTCACTCAACCACTATCAATATCGGTATCCATTACTATAGAATATGACCTACTCAGTTTATTAGGGTATACATATTACAATATAAATAAAACGAAAAAGGTGAAAGCGGACAAAGCCAGAATTTCGGCCTAGTCACGGCGATCCAATTACTAAATAGTTTAGCCGCCTTTATAAAAGACCCCCTCAAATGTCGGTATCGCCGCGCCGCTGAATATTCTGGGCCAACGGAAATTGCCTATAATGTGTTGTTTTGTACGGATTTCTGACTACTTTCATTTGATTTGAGTAACTTTTTTCATGTGATAGACAGACAGAAAAAATTTCACGCTGTACTTCTATATATCATTGTAGGCAGAGATAATGTAAAGTCACTCCAAATTCTAGACATTGCGAATTGAATGGTGAAACTCGACGCCGCCCCTAGTCAAGTTACCAAACTGAGAAAATGCAACTCCGAGTGGAAACGGAACCCTCAAGCCTCTGGCCTCATTTACTTTTCGTGAATCTCTATTACAATAAACTATATTTTTTTAGCTTCTCGTGTATCCTGCACATAGCAAGGAAGGCAAAGGGAACCTGGGTACCTAGTATTAAGGCCTAGTATTAAGGCCCTTTACATTGGGGCACATCTATTTCCCAATTTCCGCCGAATTCTCGAGGCGTTGCGTGCTGAGTGGCGGTACTCAATGCCCCACATCGTTATCAAAGCGAGGAAATTAAAATATTTAATATTGAATTTCCTCAATTGGGAATCGAACCCACAATCGTCACGTTTACAGTCGTACGCTTGTTTCCCTGCGCCAACAAGGCCTCAACAATATTTTCCCTAACAGAAATCAAACCCACGACTTCCAAAGAATTTGGTGGTACGCATTCCATAACATATTAATATAAATTCTCTAAGGGCACCCATTTGAACAGGCAAATCCCGCCCTTACACCTGTCGTAAAATAAAATAGCCCAGCTATTATGAAAATATCATCGTCCTCATAAGTATTTGGGATAATATTATATGATTTTACTAGCTGTACCTGCGGCTTCGCCCGCTTGTTAAAATAGAAATAACAAAGCGTTGTGTACCTGGTTCCCGGAAAGCACGTTTTTTACACGCTTTTATTAAGTCTAGCTGTAACTTTTTTAATACATGATAATATTATGGTACCATCGAGCTGGCCTAATGATGGAATTGGAAGATGGCTGATGGAACCTTCGACTGACTAGTAAACTTTCTAAATATCGAGTTAGTGCTCATTAAAAAAAAGAAACGAAATTGTCGTAATACAATGTGAAAAGCCTATAACTTTACTTGATAGATCCGACTAGTTTTTTTTTTTTAATTTGAACCAGTAGTTTCTGAGATTAACTCGTTCAACCAAACAACATATTTAACTTTATAATATTAGTATAGATTTTCTTTAATTTTTCCCTTCCTCCCACTTATTTAATATTGGCAGATAAACAATAGTAATACGTCACTCCGCTTTTTTTTCAACAATATTTTAGAGACGTTGAGTGCTGAGTCATATGTACCAATTTCCTTATTTTGTTACACCTTTATTATATTTATTGAAAAGTCATATTTATAAATTATTAATACAAATATGTTATTTTAATAAATTTAATATGCAACTAATCGATCTGATCTATGGGAAAGGCCCATGTCCAACAGTGGGCATCGAAATACTGTTGTGACGAGGATTTTCATAAAAACGCGTTTCACGCTGGATCCCGCACACAGCAAGGTAGACAGAAGAATCTAGTGTTAAGACACTCTGTTCCCCAATGTATACTAAGATATTTTTAATTCAATTCAATTCAAAATATTCTTTATTCAAATAAACTTATAATAAGCACTTTTGAATCGTCGATGAACATATGAACAAAAAGCTACCACCAGTTCTGCTGAGAAGAGCCGACAAGAAACTCAACAGTTGCTCTTTTCAAAATTAATGGTACAATCACAATCTATTACATTAGTTGGCAGCTATTCTGCATTACATTCAATAGACATTAATTCCATACATGTTTGTCTTCTAAGTATTCTTGAACAGTGTAATACGCTTTACTTGTCAGAACTTTTTTTACTGATATTTTAAATTTTGGAAGTGGCAAATCTAGAATACACTGTGGAATTTTATTATATACACGTATGCTCAGACCCATAAAAGATTTATTAACTTTTTGGAGGCGAAAACTTGGAGTAACAATCTTATCTTTATTTCTCGTTCCTATCGTATGATTGTCACTATGTTTACTATGACAATGTATATTTTGTCGGACAAAGAGAATATTATAGTATATAAATTGAGAAGCAACTGTAAGAATACCTGCATCTTTGAAAACATCTCGCAGAGAATCTCGCGCTCTTAGTTTATAAATATATCTTACGGCTCTTTTTTGGAGGATAAATATAGAATTTATGTCTGAAGCATTGCCCCATAGCAGCATTCCATAAGATAAAATACTATGGAAATAGCTATAGTAGACTAGTCGGGCAGTGTCAACGTCCGTCATTTGTCTTATTTTTTTAATTGCGAACGCGGCAGAGCTGAGTTTATCCACAAGTGCTTCCAGATAAGTGTTCCACTGGAGTTTGGAATCTATAGTTACACCTAAGAAAATAGCTGATTCCGACAAATTGAGAGTCTCTCCTTTAATTAATAGACTAAAATTATGTGTTTTAACATTTTGTAAAGCAAATTCAATACATTTAGTTTTTTTAGCATTTAACATTAGATTATTAACATCAAACCAACGAAGGATATGCGATAATGCACTATTCACGTCGTCATAGTTTATTTTGTTTCTGTCAACCTTAAATATTAAAGAGGTATCATCCGCGAAAAGTACAATATCACATAGGTTCCTCACATAAAAGGGTAGATCGTTAATATAAAGAAGAAATAAAAGAGGACCAAGAATGGATCCTTGTGGAACGCCCATCTTTAGAGGAGATCCAGATGATTTTACATTATTTATACTAACCTTCTGGATTCTTTGGTTTAAATATGAGGCAATAAGGTCAAGTGCAGTATCCTGTATACCATAATGTTTTAGTTTTAACAACAGAGTTACATGGTCTACGCAATCAAAGGCTTTGGATAAGTCACAAAACACTCCAATTGCATTTTGTGACTTCTCCCATGCGTCATAAATGTGCTTTAAGAGTGCGGCACCCGCATCCGTAGTGGATTTGTCTTTGGTGAAACCATATTGCTCACTATGGAAGCAATTGTTAATATTTAAGAAAGTTGTGAGCTGGTTGAACATTATTTTTTCAAATATTTTACTTAAGGATGGCAAAACAGAAATCGGTCTGTAATTTCCAGGCTCAGATCTATCTCCACTTTTGTAAAGCGGCACTATTTTGCTATATTTCATTAAATCAGGAAAAGTACCGGATTCTACACATTTGTTAAAAATTAAAGCAAGGTAAGGAGCAATATTAGGTATAATTGAATTAAAAACTTTAACAGACATGCCCCATAAGTCACCAGTTTTCTTTAAATTAAGGCTTTTAAAAGTTTTGACAATTTCATCTGGTGACACATTCTTAAACACAAAATTTTGTCTACAACTATTTACATGGGTTTTTAGTATTAATTCTGCTTCCGACGGAGATGATGGCAGTGAACGTGTTACTTCAGTAGATATATCAGAAAAAAAAATTTGAAAAGTATTTGCCACTTCTAAATCTGAATTTAAGATTATATTATTAACTTTTAATTTAATAGGTTCACTGACAGCTCTAGATCTCCCAGTTACAGTAGTAATAGCATCCCATGTAGCTTTAATTTTATTATTAGAGTTCAAAATTTCTTATATACATAGACTTAGCCTGGACACATACCTTTTTAAATATTTTTGAAAAATTTCTAACTTTTAACAAGAACGCCGGATCTTGATTCCACTGCCTCATATTATATAATTCGTATAGTTTGTTTCTGCTTCGGTATATACCAACAGTTGCCCAGTCGCTAAAAATTAACTTCGTATTTTTATATATTTGTTTAACTTTAAAAATGTTATCAAACTCTGTAGAGAGTAAATTAAAAACTTCACAATATAGCTGATTCGGATTTAATCCGGTTATTTCTAAGTTTGCAGTTTTTTCACTCACTCTATTATTAAAAAGATTAATTTTATTTTCAGTAATTGGTCTAACTGATATTTGTTTACGTTCTGCGAATGTTTTATCTATTACCGAAAACATTTGACCACAATGATCCGAGCTTAGATTAGTAATAATTTGTTTTTCTACAGTCTCACAATGACAAAAAACATTATCTATACAAGTAGCGGACGTATTCGTTATACGAGTTGGTTCAGAGAACATATTAAACAAATTAAAAGATTTAAATAAGTTTAGAAGGCGAAGGCTTAGTGATGTCACCTGTATTATATCTATATTAAAGTCTCCGCATATGATTAAAGATTTACTATTTGAACTCAAATTATTCAGAACATCCTCCATTTTTTCTTCAAATACTTCAAAACTACCTGCTGATACACGCATACTATAATATGTCTATTGAATTCAACGCAGGACAATTCAATGGAGCGTTCGTCGGAGAGAGCTACTATATCTGGTCGCGATTTACAACGTATGTCATTTCTTACTAATATAAGCGAACCGCCGCGGATGGCCTTCTCTCTAACGAACGAACTTGACAATTTATAGTTTTCAATATTTACTGTATTGTTACATCTCGAGATCCAGTGCTCAGTTATACACATCATATGTATATTAAATAAATAAAAATATAAAATATAATTTTTAAATAAATAAAAATATACTAGTATAGGTACCCAACAAGCCTATCTCTGGACAGCTGAAATTACTGGCCGAATCCAGCCGAAATTGGTATGTAGATAACGGATGACGAAGGTAATTGAGAGAGGGTTAGGCCATTTAACTCTAGTTTAAACTTTATAAGTCATCATGGTGCAGTGGAACAGCGCCTGATGATGCGATGCGATGATTGTGAATACAATTCCCGCTCGGCAGTTCAAAACTAAAGTTCCGTACTCAACTCTACTTATCATAAAAAAAGGAATGTCTTATCACGGAGTTCTCTTCATGCTATATTTAAGAAATGTGTTAAGTTCAAGACAACTAAATTATACGTTCTTATAACACTACGTCAAATAGTTTTAACATCTTTCGAAGTATGTTTCACGCTAAGGAATTGGATACCGTCCAAGAGGCACTGGTTCAAATCCCACGTTTAAGTTTTCGTACGTTTTCCAGAATACCTTTCTTAAAGTGTTGTTTAAGTGATCTGACTTTTAAGGAAATGTTAAAACTTTCATATATCTCGAGGATTTAATTACTACTATAGAAATATGTATACCACATATCGCAGGAAGTTAAGGAGCTCCTTTCAAAACAATATGTGTTGAGTGACGAAACTTAACGCCACGCATTGTCCTTTTACCAACGTAAGGTAACATTTCATCCCCCGAATGGGAATCGAACCTCTACCATTACATTTAGAGTCAACCTTTGCGCTTCTCCACCACGAGGGCCTCTGCAAAAATTTATATGTAATTTAAATTGAAATATCCATCCTAACATATTAGTCAATTTAGCAAGTTATTGAATCAATTATGTAAATAGATTAGTGCTCTGTAAATCAATTTAATGGTTTCTCATCACGAGTCAATTAATATAACTGCATTTGGAGAGCAAAACATTGATTTCAAACGCTCATAACGAGGGGCTGGTCTGAAAAGAATGTAACTTACATAACGGATATTTATTAATATTTCCATATGAGGATCTGAACTAAAATTATGAAGCTGAAGATTATATTTGGTTAAAAATGTAATCTGATCTCAGGAACTACTCGTTTGAATTGTGTTAGCATACTAGTTGTAGCGCAGGGGAACAAGACTGTGACTGTAAACGACACTGGTTGTGGGTTCTATTCCCACTTGAGAGAGAGAAATATTTATTTAAATTTATATTTTAATTTCTTCGCCCTAGTGTCTTGGCAAAGCGCGGCGTTGAGTTCCTTCACTCATCACGTAATTCCTCCAGAATTCAGCGGAAAATTGATAACGGAGTGTCTTAACACTAGGTTAGTGCCACTGAGCCACGACGGCCTCATTAAGAATCATCTTAAATAGAATCTAGGAAAAGGCAAAAACATTATTTCTTACTTTTTACCAAACATGATATATTTTGTAGACGAGAGCAGTTTAGAAATTTTGTTCTTTTTGTAAAGGCCCAAAAACCAGACTATTCAACCATGTGGAAAACCAAAGAAAAGTCAAAATAGAGAGAAAGTTTGTTTTTTTTCTTATTCCTATTAAATAGAGTTCCATAAATGAAATTGGTCAACAGGAAAACAATATTATATAAGCAATTTTGCCCACAAAGACAGATAAATCAGCATCGAGGCGGAAAATTCGACCAACTGTTAAAATTCATTGGAACGTTAAATAAAACTAAATTCGAAACAAACGTTCGGATGTACCTACCGTTTTCAGTGAACAAAGTACGTACGTATTTGAGTGGTTTTCATAATTTAAATTTATACTATGAAATATATTAAATTATGAAAGGAGAAGTCGTCGTGGTAGAGGGATACAAGGGTACAGGGGTTCGATTTCCACTCAGCGGAATAAAATATTAATAATTTTATTTTTTCACTTTGGCAATGAGCCTAGTCACTTAACACGCAATCCCTCGAAAATTCGGCAGAAAGTCCGGAACGGAGTCGGAACTACATTATGACTTAGGAGAATAACAACACTACTAAACACAATTTAGGTCATCCTTGCAAGATTGGGCAGCGTCTGACAGTATAACCATTGTGGGTATGATTATATTATTTGTATTTAAATTATTTTCATTGCCTGTCTCAGGTGAACAAAACGCGACGTTGAGTTTCGCCACTTAATAAGGAATGTCTCAAAAATGAAGCGGAAGTATTAGCATGACAAAGGTCAGGTCGTTATGGCACAGTAGTGTAAGCGTGTAAATGAAATATTTAATATTTTCCCGTCGTTGAGGTTCCGCTATCAGGTTCCCCCTGCCTACCATACTATGTATAGGATACAACGTAAACCTATAAAAAAAAATTAAAATATAATAAAACAAAAGAAAGCCTAAAGCCATTTAACAAAAGAGTTAGAATTTTTAATAGAATTCCAACCAGATGTACTAGAAATAACTTACAGTACGAAAAAGAAAGAAATTCTTTTAATAACATCGTATACGTTCATATTAAAAGAAATAGTTCTTTTGTGTTGTTATTTTATATTGTAAAGGAAAGGAAAGGAGAAGAACAGTACTGTCGTAGTGCAATCGAAATGTCTAAAACATACTACATATTCTTTATATTTAAAAGAAATACCAGGACTTAAATACTTTTTTCTTTAAAAGTTTTTTGTATCGTAAAGGTTGTGGGTTCTATTCCCATTAAATTTTCAATTGGCCGATCTGCAACACAAAGCTCTAAGTTCCGCCACTCAACACGCAATGTCTTAGCAAATGGGTGGAGCGTGGGCATCGAAGTAGGTATCTTAATACTAAGTTCAGTCTGTCTTCCCTGCTATATGCGGTGCTTGCATGAAAATAAGGTATTTTTCAATTATGCCACGATATCTCATAGAAATGAAAAACATAGAAGCATTCAAAAAAATATATAATTATTTTATTAATATTTTTAATTATTATTAAATTGCAGGCAAATATCGTGTAATACAAGAATAAGTAATCTACCTGAAATGTTAGCTTAGCGCATACCGCATATAGCAGGGTACGCAGAGGGAACCTAATTTAAAAATACTGAACACGCACCACCCAATTTTCAAGACATTCAGTACTGACTGAAAAAACACGATACCGCACCGCGTTAAGTGACGTTAAATCTAGTGGGAATAGAACCGACTACCGGCAAAATTGAAACAACTAACTCTTCTTTTTCATACAAAAGCTATGTACGATAGTTACCGAAAGGAACTAAAGATATATCTAACTAAGGTAGTCTATAATCAACTAATTACGATAGAAACATAGATCTGAGTTAGACATTCTTAATAATATTACAGTAATATATTTTATACTTAAGACGAGGGTAACATTAATTATAAGCGGGCGAAGCCGCGTTTCAATCTCTAGGAATCCACAAACATCACGTTTTATATGAGAATCATATATTTCTACTACGCAATGCCATGTTATAATTCAAGTGAAAATAATACTTTCTATAATATTATTTGTTAGTAAAATTTAAAATTTTATTGCACAATATGAGCTTATTCTTTTGCTTACCAACTAAAAGTTCAAGAGCTTTTCAGAAAGTTGAAACTAAAATGCAAAACTTCTTCTAGAACACAGCTTTAACATGTCAAAGACCTGTTACTTTCATATTAAATTAAAATCTGATTTAAAAATCGCACAAGGCCGTCGAGATGCAACACAGAGTCTCGCGCAACGGTTGTGGGTTCGATTCCTATTTCGGGGAATGATTTATTTCCTCGCTCGAGCTCGAGTAAGACCACAAAACGCGGCGTAGAGTTCCGCCTCTCAACACGCGATATTCCCAAAATTAGGCAGAAAGGGAACGGAGTGTTTTAACACCAGGATCCCTCTACCTACCCTGCTATATGCAGAATACAGCCTGACGGTAGAAGAAAAAAACAAGAAAAATAGAAATTAAGTCTATTTGACCCACTCTATAATTATAAAGAAAATTTTAAATCTTACCTTTCTCTTTAGTTGTTTTCAATGTTATATCTCACTTGCACTTTGACACTCGATCTATTATATTTTCTTTTTGACACTCGGGTGGTCCGATCAAGCCGGCGTACGGACGGGTACTAACGCATCGCTGAAATTCAGGAGGAACTATTACCATTTGGCCAGAAACAAAAGAGCGCATGTCTATATATAAAATAATTTATTTTAAACCATATTTAAATAAAAATAAGATTCAATTTTGTAATAACATTTTAGACTATAAGACATTTTAATCCCAAAAATGTGAATGTACGTGGTGAAAATTTACCCCACGGCAATAATTGATAGGGTTATTAATTATTTATTTATAGTTTTAGGTTAATGGCATCATTTCCTTGTGGATTGATGTTGATGGATTATTGAAGGTGTTTAAAAGTGAAAAATCAGCTGGGATTCATTAGCTTCAGGCCTTCAAAGCTATAGATTTGAATTTAAAGTTTATTATATACGAGTTCATTATGTACTAGTTATTTATGAAGCCAGTTGTGGCGCAGGGGTACAAGTATGTGAATCTAAACGCGACTGGTTGTGAGTTCGAGAAAATGATTTTTTTTTCATTTATATGTTCATTTCATTTCGCTCAGGTGTGAAGGCAAAGTGCGGCGTTGATTTCCGCCACTCACCACAATGCCTCCAGAATTTGGTGTAAAATGGAGAATGGAGTGTCTACATTCTCTCTGCCTATCCCTGCTGTATGTGGGATAAACTACTACTACTACTTAGTTTTACATGCGTATGAATAGAGAAGAATACTTCTCTACATTAAAGTTTTCGAAGTAAAAGATCAATAACTTAATAATAAGGGTTTCTTGTATAAATTATAAATACATGCAAATCAAATTTGAACCTACAATCATTGCTTGAAAGCCAATTTAATTACTAATCATTTGCTCACAGATTATTCTGAATACTACTCAATCAATATTTGCATATAGGATCGAATTACCATTACATTATAATAGATGTATTCTACCCCATATGCGGAACGTATCTAAAGACTATAGCGGCGTAGTGTGGATGCACGCGATCGTAGTGAGTTCAATCTCGTTATAATAACAAATTATGTATTTCTGTTCTAATGGCACTTCGTCCTGCAGTTTCCGCCAATTTTTAACTTTTTTCAAACTATATAGCAGAAAAAAACGCTGGGAAATTACCAAATTAGGCAGATAATGGAGAAGGGAGTGTCTTGACACTAAATATCTTGGTTTTCTCTGCCGTCCAAGCTCAGAGACAGAGTTGTGAAAAGCTAAAAAAAATGTGCACTTTGAAACATGACTGACGCAATTAGTAGTTTGGCTGTAAGCAAATATTTGGTTTATATCTTTTGTATATTTTTTTATTAAGCTTCACGTTATATCAAACATTAAGCAAAGGAGGCTGAAGGGAACCTAATGTGAAGACATTTATTTCTTCACTTTGTATTGTAGCGGAACTAAACGCTGCACTTTGTTTTGTAACCAGAGAATGGAATAAAATATTAAGTAATTCGCTTCCCATTACGATTCCCACTTGAGGGAAGTGGGAATCGAACCGACAACTTTAACAATTACAGTCTTACGCTATACCACTAGGACATTAAATATTTAGCATATTTACATTTCATAATTTAAAATACCAAACGATTTTCAATACAAAACAATTACTGTTTGATTATTGGAAAACAATTATTGGTTATTAAGTCTTGTTATGACAATGAAGTACTTGTTATTATTAATGTCAAAATTATAATTTTGATCGTTATTTCTGCGAAAATTATTTTTAAATGAAAATATTGGGCTGTCAATTATTTTTATAGATTTTTTTTGTAAGTTCACGCTTTATACCGTATATAAAATAGGCTACTCTGCTATAATCGAGATATGATATAAGGTAAAGAGAACCTAGTGTCAAGATGCTCCATTCTACACTCTCCAACCATTTCTCCTTGTTACCAGAACGAGAAAATAAAATAATTAATTTCCCAGAGTGGGAATCGAACCCACAATAACGCATTTACAGGCGCTGTTTCACTGCTCCAGATGGCAGAGGCAATTATGTCTTCTAGGCAGAACTTCCAGGCACTTTCAAACATTTACAAGATATTGTATGTCTGGTTACTGAGATCAACGCCACCTATTCTAAATCGATCTTCTAAATTTATTTATTTTATCATTTATTTATGTACCACACAAGAAAGAAAGTACAGAACACTTATGACAACAGAAAAGATGGATAAATTTAGTAATAAATATAACAAATTATTAGTGTATTTGCAATCCAACACTTACGAATTGTACTAAAATAGGTGTATACAAATAACATGAGTTCCTAAAGCTCCTATCTGTCTCCACCTTGTGCACCTGTATCTCCTCTGGTATTATGCGAGGTCATGGACGGTGATCACTTACCATCGCATTACCCATACGCTCATTTGTCTTCCCTTTTCTATAAAAAACGACTAAAAAGACGAAAATAAAAATATGATTTTTTAAGCGCTTTTTAACTTACTCGAATAAATATTGAAAACAGCTTTGCCTTCAATATTGGCTGTTAGTATCAAAATGACTTGTCAGCAATTTTAGTGCAACTTATGTTTATTTAAGTAACTGTTTCACCACTTCATTGTTTATTGTGAAAGAAAAAAAAATGTTTGCTCTAAAGAAAGCTGAATTTCAAAATCTGCGAAATATTTTCACCGACAATTAAAAATGTTCGAATCAAAATAGCTTGCTTTTGCAGATCAAAAAACAAAGTTCGTGATTTTTTTTTTGTTTATGTTTCTTTAGTTTTGTATTCTGTTCTGGTCGTACTAAAGATAAATTGTTGTTTTTTAGCTTAGGTATAGGGAATCCAGTGTTAACACTCTCTGTTTTCTACGAATTTAACGCCACGCTCTATCTTGTTACAAAAGTGAGAATGAAATGAATGAGAAATGAAAGAAAAGCGCTCTAAGCGCTTTGCATCTACGCCAGATCGAAATGAAATTAAATATATAATTTCCTCGAACGGGAATCAAACCCACCACCTATCACGCTTACAGTCACATGCTTGTTCTCCTACGCCACGATTGGTCTAACAAGTTAATTATAATCGAAAATTGTTTTCAATACAACATAATTATTTGGATTGGTCGAAACCAATTGGTTATTAAATTTATTTGTTATTATCATCAACTGAATGTGTAATTGTAGACTTCAAAATAGAATTATTTGCAATTATTATTTTCATCAAATGTATGAACTGCGGTTTTAAATATTTATCATTTAATACTCAAATTATTTCATCTTTATTAAAATTACCACCCAATTAAAAATCCCACACGGAAAGTAGGTAGGTATGGTACCTACCAGCTTTCATATTGAAAATTATAATCAAAATCGGTTCACCCAGTCCAAAGTTCTGAGGTAGCAAACTCCTCCTTTTAAAGAAGTCAGTTAATAAATAGAAACTGATAAATATTATACTATCTTATCAGTTTATTATCTCAGTACCTCGCATGAAACGGAAAATGATAAAATTTAACGCTTTAACGTTAACAAGCTTGACAATCTTTTAGTTAGATGCAATTTTTTTACTAAAGTAAAAATTTAAGAGAACAATGCACCCGCATTTTGTTCGCAAAGCTCCTATTTATTATGTTGGTAGAATTGTAAATGTGTGTATTTTTTTTTATTTTAACTCTTAATTATATTCGTTCTAGGAACAATGTTAAAAAAATAACATTAACTAATATAAAGGTTTGAAAAATAATTAATTAAAAAAGAAACATGTTTTTTTTACCTTTCCACTTTTTCTTTTCCAAATATTTTTCTGTTATTTTTTTCAGCTTCACAAATGTATCCCACCTTTAGCAGGGTAAGCAGAGGGAGCCTAGTGATAAAACACTCCGTTCCCCATTTTTTACCAAAATCTCGAAATATTGCATGTTAGAGGAACACAAGCCACGTTTTACTATGTTACCAGAGCGAGAGAATGAAAATATTAAATAATTTATCTCTCCGAGTGGGAATAAAACCCACAACCCAACGTTTTCAGTCCCACTTTGGTGCTACTATTTATAGCCTCTTTAATAATAATAAAAAACTCAGTAGCAGAACTGACGGTAAAAGTATTATTATACTTAAGTTTTTCTCAGCTTTACGCATATGGAACATAGTGTTAAGACACTCTATTCTCCACTTCCCGTCACGTATTCCTTACCTTAGTTACTACTTGACTGAATACTTTATCTACCAGAACAAAGAAATGTCTTACAGCCCTACGACGGCCTCTACAGGCCTATAAATATATAGAAAAAAATCGGGAATTTTGTCTATTAATTATCTATTGTATGATCTTTTATCTATTGTACAAACCTATTTTTGTTTAAAAAAAACTAGGTTTTAATAGTATATAGTATTAAATACATGTCATGTTATGTCATGTGTCATGTGTCAAAGGACAGCAAAAAAGCTCTGGCATTCCGTAAAAGCGAAACTACTATAATTTAGATGTTAGTCCCTGGATATATTGTCAGAGTACGTGACCGTTCAGAAAGGAAGGAGTCAATAATTTTCACCGTTTCTAGAATAGTAAAGGATTTAGCTGTATTTATTTTAACTGACTGCAAAAAAGAGGAGATAATTAATCGGATTTGGTGTTTTTGTGAACGTTTCTCCGCCAATAATAAATGGATATTGATAAATCTTTTTTTGTTGAATGCCTACTTTTTTTCGTTTATATTTATTTCATGCATTTTGTAGGAATGGTGGTGGAAAAAATTGTGAAACATCTCTCCTTTTTTATTTATTTTGTTTTCATATCAAAATATTTTCTAGATGGGCTTTAAGCCTAACATCACCATTTTTAAGTCGGTGATTGGTTTAATAGTTAATGTTGGTAATCTACGATGGTGACAAATTACTTGAAAATTGTTGATTTCTCTCATTTCCAAGGTAAGAGTACCTATATGAAATATAAATGATATGAATGTTGCTTTAATACGAGAAACCGAAATAGTCTAAGTAGTTGCAGTTTTATTTTAAATGTACCTTATGTTCTTATACATATAATACTTCTTATTAATATCCTAGTAATGCTATTGTTTTACAATAATACGGTGTGAGTGGACGGTACCACCACTGCAGTATTTGGTATTGGTGGTCAGTAAATTCTTTATATATTCCGGTTCATCGTTTTTCCCATATATAACAAGGTAAGTAGATGGAAGCTAGTAGCAAGACACTCCGATTTTCACTTTTGATTTTTCATAATATACAAAATATCAGTATTTTGTTTCAGGACAGTAGTAGCGCAAAGGCACAAACGTGCGACTATATACTATAAGTTGTCGGTTCGATTTCCACTCGAAGAAATGAAATATTTCATTTTTCCTTTTCCTCATTCTGGTCACGAAGCGAAGCGCAGTGTTGAGCGGAGTGTGTTAACACTGGGCTCCATCTGCTTACCCTAGTAAATGCGTGAAGCTGAAAAAATATATATAATTGCCCACCGACGTCTGGCCTATACAAAGCTTAACTTAATAATATCTAAACAAACGTATTATAAACAACAAACTTGTGATTTGTAAACAGGTTTAATTAAAACAGGCGGTGAAATTTAGCTTCTGATTTAATTTCCACGACTTTGACTACTCGAGTTTGAGATTGAGGCAACATTGGGTTATGAAATCTATATATCTTATTAGCTAGCGTATATAATATTGTTTGTATTTTAACTATGTCTAGTTTTGTGGTTTTGCTTATTAATAAGTTTGAAAGAAACTTCTTCCCCCCAATGGGAATCGAATCAACAACCATCGCGAAATTGCACAATCATAGGCTTCGGACGATGGATTGTGTTAAATACTGATTTGAAAGAATAAATATATTCATAATTCAAGGTTTTAAGTTTTTACAGTTTATTTTTATTCTGTTATCTGCACAGCATCTGTTGTGGGTTCGATTTCCAATTGGAAAAATAAATTATTTTCATTCTTTACAAATGTCTTTATTTTACAAATGAAGGTATTATAATGTTCATAAAATATCTAATTAATTTATTAATATTTCATAAATATTTAATTTTACTGTATTCTCATAAAAGATTCTTAAAATCCAAATGAAAACGTATTTACTCTAATTTCATTTATAACATTGAAATAGAATTTGAAAAGTATATTTAAGTGAATTAAATTAAGTCAGTTACTAAGGGTTAAATCTTTTCTCGAATTTAAAAAAGCAATTATTTTTAAGAGAAACGTTTTTTCTAACAAGAATTTAGTTAGTTATCGTGGAGGACTTGACATGTTTAACTTACCTATATAGTTATAGGTTCAAAACCATTATATATAGAATTCCATACAAACGCGGAAGTCAATAACACGCGTTAACGACATCAGTGAAATAAAATTAGATAATTGAAATACAATCACTTTAAATTACACGTTAAAATCGAACCCACAACAATCGTCTTTACTGTCCTACTGCGCTACAATAGCCTCATAATAATAAAAACTAAAATTGTTATAATTCTAAAGTACCTACTTACTACTAGGGATCTGTATCCAAAAAAAAAATTATAAACAAAAAACGTATATGTGAAACGTCACCTTATTACTAAAACTCCGCTGTCCGTCCGTTTGCCACCAGGCTTTATCTCATATACCGTGATAGTTATAGATAATTGAAAACTTCACACATAATGCTAAAAAACACAGAATAAATAAATATTTAAGGGGGCGCAGCGCAAAAACAAAACATTAAAATAAATATTTATATGGGAATATAATAAAAGTGACTTTTTACTCTTTTTTATAGAAAATGGTACAGAACCCATCGTGCGCGAGTCTTACTCTCACTTAACCGGTTTTTATTGTATCAAGAATATTTGCCTTTTTATTAGATTCTTATGGAAATAAGTTAAATTAAAGCTCCAGCTCTATATTAGCGTAGTTTTCACTCGTTCTCATTTATATTAAAATTAGCACGTGAATGAACATTTTATTTTGTTAATTAATTAAAACTATAGTGGTGTAGTAGTGTAGTAAGTGTCTGACTGTAAGAAGGGTTGTTGATTCGATATTCAATTGTAGGGTAGTTACTTGGAAAATCTGGAAATCTGGTGCTAATCTGGTGCTTCATTACCACAGCGAGGAAAATAAAATATTTAATTTCCTCGAGTCGAACCCACAACCTGTCGTTAACATTCGCATGCTTATGCCCCTACAATACAATTGGCCTCAAAGATATAAATTGTAAACTACCATTAGATACGGCTTGGAGCAACCAAGGTGCATCTTAGAGAAGGCAATTAATATTGCACCAATTAATCAAGAGTTAAGTTAGCAGTGACAGCCAAGTTTGTGTTGAGTCAGACTAACTTAAGTTTGGTATTTCAAAGCTGTTGTTATGTGGACTGACTACAAAGGAGGTAACGAATTCAATTTACGTTTGAACGTTATAGAACAACACTGTCTTATATTATGTTTTATTTTAAATGTATATGTATTCATATATTGAACTTCGTGCCGCAGGGGCTTAAAAGTTCGAATTCTATAGTCGCACTTTTACGCCCATACGCAACGATTATGAGTTTGATTTCCAGTCGTAGAAATTAAATATTTCAATTTTCCCGTTCGGCAACGAGGTAAAACCCGGCGTTGAGTTCCGCCATTCTACATGCAATGCCTACAGAATTCAGCGAAAAGTTGGGACTAGGGTCCCTTTGTTTACCCTGCTATGTGTGGTATCCACCGTGCGTGGACCCGGCCGCGGCTACGCCTGCTTGAACTATTAGAATATTATAGAATATTTTCGCGTCGGTCATACTCATACTATGCTGCCCGAAGGCTTAATTATTTATTAGTATGTTATACAGTAAACTATAATTTCAATCTAGATGAAATGCTGAAAGTGACTATTATATTTATTTTCATAAGGATGAATATCAAAATGTCGCGGTAACGGTTGCGTAGCGACGCGGCGGTTGTTATTCACATGGCAGAATAAATTGCATGTCAAATTAGAAAGTACTTTGAAGTATATTAGTATATATATATGTAATGTAATGTTATATAGCCTATAGCACTTCTCAAGAATGCAGCTTTCATACAAAACAAAAACAAAGTAAATCGGACCAGTAGATCCAGAGATCTTAGCGTTCAAACAAACAAACAAACAAACTCTTCCGCTTTATTATATTAGTATAGATCTTGTCTTAATAGTACATAGCAGAATACACACAGATAAGTGTAAAACCCCACTTTTCCTCACTTTTCGCAAAATTTTTAACATATCGTATACCGTCGTAAACTCAACGCGGAACTCAATTTGTTTACCAGGGCGGGAAAATAAAAATAATCACATAATCATTTTCCCGGGCATCAAACCCACAACTATTACGTTTTACAATCACCCTTACTCATATGCGTTAAAGAAATAAAATAAAATGTATAAACTAACAGAACAGACGAATAATCTAACAAGCTGTCTATATCTATAGCTATATGTTGTTTGGACGTAAGTACTCAAAGCGTGTGTTGCTGACGTTGACAAGGCACCACTCAGCGTGGATAGGGGACTGAACAAAGGTAATAATACTTAGTTATGGCCAATATTTTCATATATTTTTTTAGCTTCACGCTGTTTCCCGCACATAGCAAGGTAGGAGGTAGGCAGAGGGAACATGGGAACCAAATTTTACCATTAGATTCCCCACTTTCTGCCGAATTCAAGTCTCCTGTGTGGCTTCGCAATAGTGGAATTCAAGGCTTCGCTGTATCTCGTTACCAGAGCTTCGATTGTCATGTTTATTAATTTAAATTTCTTTAGGATGTCTTTAATAGATACAGAGATAGTAAGGTAAGATAAAAAATTGGACTAGAAATCTACCTAAAAAGATAATAACAACATAAATAAAATGTAACAAAAATATAAGAATTTGGTCGTAGGTTGATGAAAAGTATGGCTTAGTGGCCAGTGCGTTTGGCCTGCTCCCAATAAGCACGGGTTCAAATTCCGATGCGTTAAAATTTTGAGAATTTCTAAAAACGCATTGTTTCTTCCTTATTATAAAACTAGCGGACGCGCGCAGCTTCGCTAGCTTATTTAGGGGTGAATTCTAATAAACCACGAAGCATGTGTTCAATGAAATATTTTTAAGAGTCTAAATATCAAATTTTATAAAAATCGGTGGCGATTTGAAGATTTTTCCATACAAACTTTCAACCCCTTATTTGCACTCTTAGGGGAAGAATTCTAGAAAACCATGAAACATGTGTTCAATTAAATACTTTTTAAACGGTTTTATTTAGCTGACCCCGTTTGTTTATTTTAAGAGTCTGAATTTCGAATTTTATAAAAATTGGTGCCGATTTAAAAAAAATCTATACAAAGTTTCAACCCCTTATTTGCACCCTTATGGAAAGAATTCTAGAAAACCATGAAACACGTGTTCAATTAAATACTTTTAAGAGTCTCAATTTCAAATTTTATAAGAATCGGCGCTGATTTAACTTTTTTTCCATACTGACTTTCAACCCCTATTTCGCCCCTTTAGGGTTAAAATTTTCCAAAATCCCTTCTTAGTGGATGTCCAGATTACAAAAGTAAACATCTCTCCAAATTCCACGTTTCTACGCACAGCGGTTACGGCTGTGCGTACGTCTTACCTCAGTCAGTGAGGACAAGTCCTTTTATATATATAGATAACTTATGAAATGTTATTAATATCGATATAGTTATTGAACACTTAGTACGTCTGGTATACATAATAATGTGCACTACTCACTATACTCCATATTAAAGCCAGATTAACAAACGTATTAAGCTCTCAAAACCTAGCTTTTGTAGCTGATGCGTCACGTTAATTTACTAAAACTGGGTATTACCAGTAATAATTATGTATAGATTTTGATTGAAATTTGTAACTAATTTATTATGTAATTTAACACTGTGGTACGAATGTGTGACTGAAATCGCGAAAAGTTGTGGGTTTGATTCTCACTCGAGAAAATATAATGTTTAATATTTGCATTCTCGGCTCTGATAAAAAGCTTCGCCACTCAACACTCTATGCCTCCGCAATTCGGCAGCAAGAGAGGAACGGTAGTGTCTTAATGGGAACGAAGTTGCGGGCGATGACTATTGCTGCTTTTTAAATCAACTTACATACATACATAGAAAAGCTTTTATAATTTATATTTTTTCAGATTAACACAACGCCGATCTTTATTTTTATCAGAGTCGTGAAAATAAAAATAATTGAAACACGATTATTTCTCTTGTACTAGTAATTAATTGCGTGACGGAACTTAACGCCTTTGGCTTTTTACCTGAGCAAGAAAATGAAAATATTAAATATTTCATTCCCCGAATAAGTATCGAACCCACAACCGCCGCATTTAAATTCACATGTCAATGCCCCTGAACTACGGTGGAGGCAATCGTCGTTAAATTTAAATAAATAGCGATATTCGATATGTTGAATATATTTTCAGTCTTTAAAACAATAGGTAAAATAAAAAAAAATGGAAAATGAACGTGGATGTTAAAAAAATAACAAAAATATGTTCGAACGTTGAAAAAAAAGATCATCCAAACCAAAACTTGAACTACTGCGCAAACATGAGGAATGTTTTTAATTTTCGGCGCTTTTTTTTAACAATATACTAAAGAATAATAGAAGATAAATTAATTATAATTCCTTTGGACTCCTATTATAGAAAATAAGAAAACTTTGAGACGATCGTGGCGCAGGGGTGTGCCTGTAACGCGGCGACTGTGGGTTCGATCCCCACTCGGGGGAATGATTATTTTTTAATATTTTCATTTCTTTACTCTGGTACCAAGGCAAAAGCGCGGTGTTGAGTTCCGCCACTCAACACACAATACCTCGAAAAATTGACGGGAACCTAGTGTTAAGACACTGGACTCCTAACTTTCCGCCCAATTTTCTAGACGTTGCAGTTACGTGTTGAGTGGCAGAACTCAAAGGCGCGTTTTGTCTACCAGATCGGGGAAATTAATATAATTTAAGTATAATCACTCCCCCTATTGGGAATCAAACCTACAACCTCAGAAGTCAGAAGCTGTGCCACTGCACCACCTCGGTCTCTTCTTAATCTTCTCCCTTACAATATCAATTTAGACATAATGAAAGATGAAAAGTCGCTAACAACCTTCTAAATATTTGCCAAAATAGGGCTGTTTTTATGCAAGGCATCGCTCCTACCCTCACTTTTACGTTTTTCGACGAAATTTACGGAATCGGTCAGGCGACCTTTTCAATATATTTTCAATGGAAATGAAAATAAAATGAATGCGAGTTTTCCAATTTTTCACGGTAGAGAGTGTTTTTACGGAAATTTTGGTTAAATGTATTTTTATTTTTTTTTAGTTAGTACGTATATTGTACTTAGGTGTAAACTCTTTTTATATTGTTTTGTTGAATTCTTGTTAGGCATTGTTTTAGTATATGAATTATTTGATTTATAGAGATTTTCTACTAATATTATTTATTTTTCAAATAAAAGGATTTGATTGCAAAAAAATTTTGTAAGTAATTTTATAATAATTAATTACTTTTTGTTACCACTCGACTTTTGACGGTCAACCCAGTGTATCACTTATCAAATAAAAATGAAAATATAACTGTTAATAAAAATTGCTTTTAATATTTTTTCAGCTTCACGCTCTATCCCGCGTATAGGAGAGTTGGCAGAGGGAACCTAGTGTAAAGACACTCGACTCCCTGCTTTCACCGAATTTTCGAGGCACTGTGTGGAGTGGCGGCATTTAACGCCCCGAAGGCGAGAAAACGAAAATATGGAATCGAGTGGGAATCGAATCCAGACATATTTTTTTGGTTGTTTTAAAATTAAAAACATTTGAAAACAAATCCTTTTTCCCTTTCATTATTTAAAACGAAATTTCTAAATAAATCGAAACACGCTTCAAAAGTTAATACAAATTTCACCCTACTTACCTAATTTACGTTTAGGGATTGAATTTTAAGTATCCCTTTTTTAAGGAACCCATTAAATATAAAAATGACATTTCAAAATTTCAATTTCCTAATATTTTTCAGACGCCATTAAGGCAAAGGGGCGTGGCTGACTGTGCGCAATGGTTATGAGTTCAATTTAAAATTAGGGGAAGTATTTACATAATATTATGTATACTAATATTTATTATAATAGGCCATCGTAGCGCAGTGGGAATGTCTCGCTATAATCGTGACAGTCGCGGATTCGGTCCTCACTGAGGAATGATTAGGTATACTCGTATTGAAGACAAAGGGCGGTATAGAGTTCCGCCACTCATCATGCAATGTTTCCAAAAGAAAACAATATATTCCTGGGTCTAGTTAAAGTACATACAACGAACATATCTAAAAATTAGGCAGAAAGAAGTGATGTTTCTTAGCACTAACTTTTCTCTTTCTATACTGTTGTATTTAGTTTATATTTTATTTGCTATAATTTCGTGAAGTATTTTTTTTAAGTAGTAATAGAGGGAGAAGAAAGCTAGCTGTAAGCAGAGGGAATCTCTGGACACTTCCGTTTCCTGCATTCCACAGGATTCTGGAGGCGTTGCGTATTGACTGTTGCCAGAGCGAGGAAATAAAAATATTAAATAACTCATTTCCCTGAATGAGAATCAAACCTGTACCTAATACTGCCACTGCCCCACGACGGCCACCAATACTTAAAAATTAACCTACCTACTTTTATATTAAATTCTCATTTAGCTTAAAGGGATTCGAACTCGCGACCCCCTACCGATGTAGGTATTTCTTAAGCCGCTGGTTTATATCAAAATCAAATATGCAACGTGTATCGCCGAGAGCAATTTACTGCGTAGCCTGCCTTGCGCCTTCCATGCTAAATAGATCTGATGGCCTGTTTATATACTGAAGGTATGGAAAAAAAAATATTTTATTAAAACTAGGTACTTTATATTTATTACGCGAGGGTAAAGAGAGAGATCTAATAAATCACTCTGCTCTTCTTTCTTTGACTATATAAAAACATAGTTTCACGCTATCCCGCATATAGCATGTTAGGTTGAGGGAACTCTGTGTTAAGTGCCTAATGTTAAGAAAAGCGGTCTTCCATTTTCTACCTGATTTTCTTGTTACCATAGAGAGGAAATAAAAAAAATGCATTCCCCTGAGTGGAAACCAAACCCACAACCGTCACGTTTACAGTCAGTGATACTGCGGTCTTTAAATTATAAAAGGAAATAAATCACAAGTTTTTTCTCTAAATATATAAGTCAAGATATGCCAAAAAACAGTACCTGGGAACCTAGTGTAAAGACAATTGCGTGTTAAGTGGAAATAATTAAAATGTTAAATATTTTATTTAATCGAGTGGGAATCGAACCCACAACCTGTCGAGTTTATTGCGCTACACACTTGTGCCCGTGCACCTCGACTGGCTCCAAGCAAACTCTTCAGCTTTATAATATTAGTAGAGACAATATATTATAATATGTATGTATAAATTATAAGCTTCGTATGAAATAACAAAGGATTTAATGTTCCCTTGTAGTTGAGACGTGTCTGTAACAAGATCGATTGGTTGTGGCTTTAACTCTAGTATAATGGAATATTTGTTAACCGACTTATAAAAAGGGGAGGTTCTCAATTTAACTCCGAAAATTAGGGATTTTTTATAGTAAATAGTAGGAACTATTTACTAAGCTCGCCATAATGATAAAAAAGCTTAAGCGTTTGTAAATAACTTTAAGTAGGTATTAAAGCGTAGGTTTCCGAGCGAAGCGAACACTGTTATTTAATCTTTTACATGTGTATTTAACTTTTATAAATATTACTAATCCTCATAAAAATATATTTTTATGAATCTTAAATTTGTGCCGTAATTATTTCATTTATCAAAGTGTAGTGTAGTGTGTTCTGCCATTCAACGCAACGGAGAAGTGGGGAACGGAGTGTATTATCACTACGCGTATGTTACCACTACAAGGTTTACTGGTTACAGCTAAAAAAAACCAAAACCCTGTCTCATTTTGTAAGACGTATCTATACCCAACTCATATATATTTAACGACTTTGTAAAGTAAACTTCAAAAGCTTTATATTTTCCAACATTTTTCCGATAGAATACCTACATATAGCACCTATGTATGTGCTATGAAATTGAATATGCGGTGTATCGTCGCCCCAGGCGTACACTGATTTAAGTTTGTGCTCCGCTTTAGAGAAATTTTCTCTTTACTTATTGCAAAGATGATAAAATTTTAAAATAAATAGATGAGGCAAAAGGATATGTAAATAACGACCTGTTGGTGCAATTGTTAGTGCCTGAGTATTGAAATGAACGTTGTGGGTTTAATTCTAATCCTAACAATCTATATATATAAAAGGACTTGTCCTCACTGACTGAGGTAAGACGCACGCACAGCCGTAACCGCTGTGCGTAGAAACGTGAAATTTGGACAAATGTTTACTTTCGTAATCTGGACATCCACTAAGAAGGGATTTTGAAAAATTTTAACCCTAAAGGGGTAAAATAAGGGTTGAAAGTTTGTATGGAAAAATATTTAAATCGCCACCAAATTTTATAAAATTTGAAATTTAGACTCATAAAAATATTTCATTGAACACATGTTTCATGGGTTATGTTATTTCACCCTTAAATACGCAAGCGAAGCTGCGCGCGTCCGCTAGTAATATAATAAATGTCAAAGTTTGTGAGGACGGATGTGTGTTCTAAGTTCACGTTAAAACATTATCATTTTAAGTTTAATTGGGTAGCGGCACTCAATATTAGACTTTGAGTAACGTAGATGAATAAAAAAGACATTCAATCTTAAAAAAAATAAAATAAACAAAAAACCTTTAATTATAAAGAATACAATATTTTTTTAAATATTTAATATTGAGGTCGTCTTGACGCAACGAAACAGCGTCCAATTGTAAACGTGATGGTTGTGGGTTCGATTCCTAGTCGGGGTAATAAATTATTTTAATTTCATCGCTCTAGTTCCATACAAAACGCGGCGTTGACTGAGTTCCGCCACTCAACACGCAAAATCTCAAAAATGGACGAAAAATGGGGGATGGAGTATCTCAACAATAGGTTCCCTTTGCCTACCCTGCTATACTGAAAATACAGCGTGAAGCTGATTTTTTATTATCCAATTAAATTTAAAATACCCTTGAAACTCGACTCAAGTGTTTAAACGACTTTTATAGAAACTAAATGAAGTAATCAAATGGCTGAAAATTGAAAGGTCCACCAAAGGTCGATATTTCACGTTCACTAAATCGTATCTGCTAACGTCAAGGAAAGAGTGATGCCGCGATCCGTTTCATTTTACCTATATAGATAATACAGTTGGATATTACGTCAAACATATTTTAGATATTTAAAATTTGTACAATAATTTCTATTTATATTTATTTTCAATGTATCTTGAAACGGTGACAAAAACTAGGGTGGAAAAACGTCGCGGTAAATTTATATAGTAGTTTTATTATATAATAGTTTGGAATTGTGTGGAATTCAACGTCGCGCTATTTCATACTGGATTGATTTTTTTTTTCATTTTAGCGTTCCACCCGATTAAATGTAATAATTATGGAATTAAATTTCAAAATATATAAAATTAGCATATAACATCTGTAGAAACAAACTCCATGAAGCTCTTTAGCTTTCTCTACAAAATTTACAAGCACCACATAGAATATTTCATAGCTTCGTATTTTATACCGCATAGCAGTAGAGGCAGAGGGAACCTATAGTTAAGACATTCCCTTTCCTATGTACCGCCCAATTTTGCCCGAGAAAGCGTGCTGAGTGGCGGAACACAACGCCGCGCTTTATGATGGGAATCGAAGCTACAACCGCTGCATTTATAGCCAAACGAATATTTCTTACAACATAATTAAAAAGTCCGACCGAATAACAAACCGTATATACTCATCCCTATTAAAAAGAAATCTTAAACTTAACGTACGTTTTCAGTCCATTTAATGATTTCTAAAGCCACCATTAGCCTACCTGTTCACGATTTATGTCAGCCTGGTGCTGGCGGCTCGTTACTTTGGATGTAAGATGGAGATAATAATCATATCATATAGATTTAAGGCCTATGTTATTTAAAAGTGCATTCTAATTGATGTATTAGATTTCCAAAAAATATTTTAGCTTCATTTATCTTACGTAGGTATATAGCAGAGTAGGGGGTAGAGGGAACCTAGTGTTAAGGCACTCCTTTTTTCATTAAGTGTGGGGGACCCAGCCTTGATTTGTCTTAATATATTTTACGCCTTTTCCTGCATAACAGGGTACCCAGTGAGAACTAAGTATTAAAATATTCCGTTTTTCATGAAAATTGTGTGCGAAATGTGCCCAAATTTCATAATTGTAGGTCAACCGGAAGTACCCTATTAATATTGATTCCTTTATAGTGTCGAAATACGCGTTTTTTTGTCGTTATAAGCGGCAATAAATTTTTTTTAGGTAAATGGAGAAATACAATTTTTTAGAAAATCATGGGAGCGTAGCTGAATCATATACCTACTCAGATCTAAGTGTATGGACAGACAGACACACGACGGACAAAGTGATCTTACAAGGATTCCTTTTTCCCTTAAAAGGTTCCGAACCCTAAAAATAACTTAAGACTTATGTATGACAAATTCTCAGTGCGGGAAGTATACATACTCGTATATAGGATAAATGATCGTAGTGGATAATAAAAATAGTTATCAAATTGAACCATTACTTCCTGAGATTAAAGCGTTCAACCAAACAAACATTTCAGCTTTACCATATTAGACTGTAAGAATTAAACTTTCTTAACAAGATTTATTTCTATAAATGATTAATGGTATTAACTTTAACTGTAAATTGTAAAAGTAACCGTTTAAAAGTCTCAAAGTAAATAGGTCGCTCGAGTCAAGATACGGAGACGGACAGACAGGCCGACTTAATAATTCAAATTGACAGAGAGCAATGTATGGTAGAGCTTGTAAATTTAATATATAAAATGTATTTTTGTAGGTTAATATTATTATTTATCATTAAAAATATTTAATTTAAAACAGTCGTGGTACAGTGGCACAGCTTCCGATTGTAAATGCGACAGTTGTGGATTCGATTCTCATTTGCGGGATCGAACTATTTTGATTGTCTCGCTCTAATAACAAGACGAAGCGCGACATTCATCTCTGCTTCTTAACCCGCATTGTCTCAAAAATTGTGTGGAATGTGGGGAAAGGAGTATCTTAGAATTAGAGTAATTTCCTTTAATCATGTAGTTTTAGATACTAATCTATAGTCTATGGGTGAATGAAATAAAATATATTTTTAAATTATCAAAACTATTAATAATAGTTTTCTCTAATTAGTAATAGCTCCTTTATTTTCACGTGCTACATTTTGTAAAACAATCCGAAATACTCTTTAGATTATCTGTTTATTTATTACATCGATTACTGAATGAATATACAAAAATTAGGATCGAACCTATTACCTATGTATACAGTCAAACACTTCCCATAAATTAACGTCAAGTTTTACTTATATAGATCCTGTAAAGTAAATTTATTTAATCCCAGTTTAAACAATAATTTTACTAAAAGCTCTGATAACATCCACTCTATACAAAAACTCGCTAATGAGTATAGTTAATGAACAGACAGACGACAACTGCTTACTAATAAATTCGATGCATAATTCATCGATTTTGTCCAAACGATCAAAAATAATTGCCTCACTTCTATTTGATTGGAGAAAACACTAAAATCCTCTTAAAGGTGACCATTTTAATAGTAATAAATCTATTTTTTAATTACAGAAAAAGACAAAATATATATTATTTATAATTTCACGCTTACATGCAGCAGGGTAGGTAGAGGTAACCTAGTGTTAAGACACTCTAACATTTTAACATATTTATTGTATATTTCTTTTTCTGGAGTAGGAATCGAACTCACAACCTATCGAGTTTACCATGTATGGCCTCCTATTACATCAGTTCTAAAGGATACTGAAACTTTTGGGCCCGAATGTAAAGAGTTGAGATGTGGATATTATAGATTCTTCCAAACCCTGCAGCTCCTGTACTTCATCAGTCCCTACAGAGCTAAGACACTCAGAATGTGTTTATTCAGTACATATTAGATTATACGTTTTCAAAAGTCACACAAACTCAAGGTAAACTTTAGTATACCGTCTCAGGGGCATTATCGGTACAAAACTAGTCAATAATAGTTTTAATAGGATAAATCTTACAGGCCTCAAATCGATATATTTTGAACGGAGTGTCTTGGCACTAGGTTTCATCTACCTATCCTCAACATACGTGATACAAAGACCAAAAACCCTTAAAAACAATCATTTATCACAAAACCTGTTTTAAGCCAGACAATATATTTTCAAAGACGACAGTTAATTTCATTTCAAACAACAAACATACATACAAATATAATAAAATTTTTGGTCCAAATAGCATTAAAAATAGTCTTCATGCAGGATCTACAGCGAGCCCGGGGGAAATTACAACGTCCAATGAAGTAACTGTTTCACTGGTAACGTCGTAAATATGTCATTTGGATTATATTTTAGTCTAGTTTAAATATGAAAATATAAATACACGATTCCTTAACTTGAACGCGAGATGCATAAATATTTGGATTTTTTTCATTTTAATATGATTGTCTGAAAGCAGCTAGTGTTAAACCACTCCGTTCTGCACTTATGGCTATCTCATTCACATTACGGAATCTAACGGAACGAATTTAATTACCGACGTAGCAGACCAGAAATTATTTCATCTTCGTCCATATAATACTGTAGGTGAAGAGAATCTAGTGTCAAGACCCTCCAATCTCTACTTTCCATCCGAATTAAGGAGTTCAGTGGCGGAACTCAATGCAGGTTTCTCTTGCCAGAGTGGGTAAATAAAAAATATATGCCTCAGGCAGGCTATCCACAACCAGAGCACTTAGCCACTAGGTTCTTAGCCACTATTTTACTTAATAAAAAAAAACATAGCATATCATAGCAGGGTAGAGAGAGAGAGCATACGTAGCGTTAAAACAATCTGTTTTCCACCTTCAGTCTAAATTTCGAGACATTGCGTACCCCAATACCGCGCTTTGTTTACCAAAATGAGCAAATGAAAATAAATATAACCATTATTCCGAGTCGGAATCGAACCCACAACCGTCGCTTTAACTAATGCTGTACCACTACGCCATTATGGCTGTTTACTTAATAAAATTAAATTTAAATCAGGTTCAATAAAAATCGCTTCAAATTTTAACCCCTATTTGACTTATCGGAGGGAGGTTAATAAAATAGCCCTTTCTGGAAGTCGTCTTAAATAGAAAACTTTTAATTTTAATATCAGAGAATAGCTATTAAATGACGATTATTTTAGAAGCCAGCACCCTTTTAGTGAAAAAATTACAATACGATGTTAAAAAACGGAAGCGGTTAACGTTTTTAAAATAAACACGATAAAAACACATACCGTCTATATGTTTCCAACGTACTCGGACAGATGTTCCACGTAATTACAATAAGTGACATGTATCACTCAATAACAACACTACACACTAGATACCTTCCAATCAGGGTTTCCGCCTACAAGCAACTGTTCCCGTTTGACACTAAATCTACCCACTTTTACACCACGCTAACAACGAAATATCACTATTACTTTAAAATGCATAAAGCACGTAACGAAAACTAAGAAAAAAAAACATAAATAATGTACATTTTCTATCAACTACCCTCAATTCTTTTTAACATTAACTTCCACAAATGTAGAAATTACACAAAATATATTCACAATACTCTAAACTCTATCTCTTTTACAATAAGTACTCAAATCGCTTACATTTAGTGCTTCATCACCAAATATTTTCCAAAAAAGATATTGTAAATTGAACTCTATTGCTTTACAAATAAGAGCCAAGTTATTTGGTAAATACCTAATGAATAAGCAAGTGCCAGTGGGAGAAGAATTAAAGGTATTAATTCAGTCGATAAATCTTGTTGCCTCTCGAGTGAAATACGAAAGAGTTTGGTAACGTACGATATTCGCACCTTAAAATATAAACAATAATCCACGGCGGAGCACTGTAGCGATGATTGTGGGTTCAATCCTAAACTGGGGAAATTATTATATTTAAACAGCGTTGTATACTGCCTCTACGGAGAGTTGTGAATAGAGTGTTTTATCAATAGATTCCCTCTGGGTACCCTGAATATAATTATGCTTGATACAAATTTATATTGTCAGCTATTATTATTATTATAATATTCTTAGCGTTATTCTATTATAATGTTTGTCTATGTATTATACCTAGACTCGTATGTGTATGGATCCTGAATGGATCTAACTTCAAGTGATAAATCGCATTCCAAACAATTGTATGGCTTGAAAGATTTAATCCTTCATCGGTGGCCAGTTACTGTGCTAAATAATATGTACGAGTAAAAAAGGTGAAATGGTCTACTTTTCAATTATTTTTAGCTTTTCACTGTGTCCTGCGTCAAGAAGTATAGGCAGAGGGAACCTAATATTAAGATACTCCGTTCCTAATAAGACACTTCCGTTTTCCTTCCACTTTTCCCCCGAATTTTGGATTTATTCTGTTATAAAAGGCGGAAGTTGCTCCCATATACCTCGCAATTATTCATTAGACAAATCACAGCGTTGAGTTGCGCCTCTCAACACAATAACCCCAAAATTGAGTGAGGAAAGGAGCGTTTTAACACTTGGTTTCGTTTGCCTATCCTGCAATATTAAAGATACAGTATGCCCGGGCATTATAAATAATACCTTTGTTAATCACTTCTTCCACTGCATTAACACATAAAAACACATACGGAAACACAAAATGCATACACAAGCATTCCTACCACACACAATGACCGAAACAAAGCTGCATTAAATAAAACGTTAGCATAGAAAAACAAGAACTACTGTAATTCAAAGTAAATCACATTTTTAAAAATTCAATACACGAACAACATAAAACACGTGGGGATCGTTAGAGCTTAATTTGTTTTCACATAAAAGGAATCTCGCGAAGGTGTAAAAGTGTTCGTGCATCCAATTATATTGAAGCGACGCTTTGTGGAATTAGCGCTGTGGAAATATAATCAGTATGGCACAGTGGAATAGTGATAATACGACTGTAGACGCGGATGTTGTGGGTTCAATTACAGCCTGAGTATTTTTTTTAGCTTCACGCTGTATCCCGCACGTAGCAGGTAGCGGAACACGCGCTTTATATTATTACCAGAGCAAGGATGGAATGCAAATAATTATTTCCCCAGGCAGGAATAGAACCCCCAACTGTTTTTTTAAATAAATATACCATAATATTTCATTATAATCGCATCACACCAAAATAACCCAATTTGACGGCTCCGGCGCGCGATAATTAATAACATTACGTAAATTCTGTCAAACACGTTCCGATTTAAATTTTACGAGTAGGTTTAATTTTACTTTCTACGAAAATTGCTTATAATTTCTTTTTGGTGTTCTTTTTTCACACACCTTCCGCGTTCCGTTACATTGAAAAAATAACATTTTCTAGTTTCATATAAACATCCTATCCTATCCTATATCTTATAAAACAAAGTCGCTTTTCGTGTCTGTCTGAACTTTCTAACTCTTCTTCTTCTAAACCACCCAACGGATTTAGATGCGGTTTTCACCATTAGGTCGAGTATTTCTCAGGAAAGGTTTATATATAATTTATTATTTGTACATTCTTATGTAAGTGAACATAAATAAGATAAATGTGTATAAAGTCCTACCCGTTCATACACTTTCGCGCATGCGCTGCTTTAATGGTAAGCACTACATGAAAATATTGTACTGGAGTATTGTTCCTCTTAATAAGATCTACAATAAAGTCCGCGGCGGCATATTCGTATCTTTTAAGAATAACGTGTAGTGATCATATTTCTGTCTAAAAATTGTAGTTTCAATATATTTTTTATTGTGAGGGATATTTTTCCATAATGGAATTAATCCTTATCCTTTAAAATACTTAATTAATTTTCTTTGTTAAACGAAGATAAAATTTGCTTTTTACACTATTTCGAAATTGCGAATAATTTTAGAGAAAAACGCATTTAATTGTTAACACATCACGCCGTTCACACATCAGCTGTATCGAGTCAAGTTTTACTTATGCCTTACTCTCAGCATATAAATAGGTATATTAGTTACGTTGGCTATTTAATGTAGATCAAAATTGTCTTTTACTGTGTTTCATTTTAATAAGTACTTTAGAAGTTGTTACAATATCATAAAATCCTTGCTGCGAAACTGCTCGCCACTCGCCATGCGTCCCGCGACATTTTGCCTTACAAGCGCGTCCGCCGCGCTCGCCTGCCTTTCACGCATCGGTGGTTCAGTGGTAGAATGCTCGGGTTCGATTCCCATTCTATTTAATTTTCCTTACAGGCAGCCACGTAGTGCTTGCTTTTCATCAGGGACAGAATACCCTCTTCACCATTAACCACAAGCTCGAAAAAAAAAACCCGCCTGCCTCTATAGCAACGAAGATTTAGATGCGTTTGCACGTATTGGATAATTGCAGTTGAATGTATTATTGCAGCGCGATATATTTTGTTTCATATTTTTTGTAGTTGTTATTAGTAGGTAGGCTTTTGTTTAAAATTTCTTCCGTTTAAAAATAGTCATTTAACTATCTAAAAATAGTCATATATATATATTTTAACTAGCGGCCTGCCCGCGGCTTCGCTTGCGTGAACTACGTTATTATTAATTTCTGTCTCCATAAGAACCTACATCCTATAAGTGACGTCCATGCAAAATTTGAGACTTCTAGCATTTGTAGTAAGGAAGTTTAACACAAACTTTCAACCCCAAAAACAACCCCTTAGAAGTCGAATATTGAAAATTCCCGTCTTAGCGAGCACCTACGTCCTATAAGTAACTCCTATGCAAAATTTGAGATTCCTAGCACATGTAGTTTCTGAGATTTCGTGATGAGTGAGTGACCTTTCGATTTTATATATATAGATAAGTACTTGAAAAGGTTAGTAGCACAGATTTAAAATTACGGTACCTACTAAAAAATCCTTGCTGTATAAAACAATTGGAAAATCCTTATTGAAACTACGAAAATGCGGGTTGCATTAGGGTTTAATTAATTTTCACACATACATTATATGAATAATCCAGTAGTTAAAGCGGGCGAAGCCGCAAGAGGGTCGCTAGTTTGAAATAAAATTATGTCGATCATTTGATGGAACAATGACGTAATTGCACTTTTTCCAGAAATTAAATACTCGTATGTATGCTAAACCTAGTGGTTTAGTAAAGTATGATCGTTTCTCCAGCATGTCTTGAAAAAAATGCAGTAGGTAACTGTAATTTTGCGAATCCATTCAGTCTACAGAAGCTTCCTTAAAGCTTAGTATATCACACTTGTAGTAGTATTTTTTATATTGCTTTTTTTTCAGCTTCACGCTGTAGTAGGATAAGCAGAAAGAACGTAGTGCTAAAACACTTCGGAGGAGGATTTCTCAAAAAAGAATTGAGGATTTCACCAAATTCCAGAGGAAACGAGGAAATACTATATTTTACAATTAAAAACAACAAAAAATATATATAAAAACGAATTATTATTTCATAGTTTCATTGTTTCATATTATTAGCTATATCTATAACAATGTAAATTTTCAATATGACCGTTTTCTTGAAAGACGTTTCGATCTCTTCTTAGTGTTGGTGGTGCTGGGCTTCATTGGTATAGTCTGAAAACAAATTATATAAAATGAATAAATCAGCTTCACGCTGTATCCCGCACACAGCAGGCAGACGGGACATAGTATTACGACACTACGTTCATAAAATTCTCCGTTCTTAATTAAACACTAAAACGGTCACAGTCTGAAGTAACTCAATTCCCACGTCCAGTATGGAGATACGATACAAGTACCCTACTCGCTAGAGTGTTGGCCGCGCCATTAGCATAACCGTTGGCACTAACTGACGTCACTTAGGGGACGATGTGGCTAGATAGAACTATCTTAATTTTGTAAATAATAAATAAAAGAAGTAAAAACATATTTAGTTTGAATTTTTGTTTTTCTTTTCTAAATAAATAGGTACTTCGTTTGTTATTGAATGCAGTCGTGGGGCAGAGAGAACCCTCCGGAAGTTCCCGTAGGAGGAACGGAATGTCTTAACACTAGGACTAGGTTCCCTCTGCCTACCCCGCTATGTAAGCTAAAAAAATATATTACATAAGTGAGTCCGACAACAATTTTAATATAGGTTTATCAAAAATCATCAAATTAAGATGAAGAAAAAAATAGTTCACGACAAGTTTAATACATATGGAAGCTACTGATAAGACACTTCCTTCTCCACGCACCACCAAATCCTAAAACATTACGTCTTAAATAACGGAACTCCATGCCGCGCTTTGTCTAAGGTGAGAATCGAACAGACAACCACCGTTTTTACCCTCAAATGTACCCCCTTAAAAAGATATATGTACTGTATTATATATTATATGTGTATTATATATTACATAGATTAGGAAAGTGTTAGCGATATCAGCATAACAGTTTGGACTAAGTGACGTCACAACGACGCTGCGGCTGATTAGACCTATCTAAATTTGAATAATAATCACATCTCGTCCGAACATTTCGTTGAGATTACGATCATGATTTCCTTTTACGATTAAGTTGAGAAGAAAGCTTGCGAAATAGCCCTTAAAAAACTCAGCCCTATAATTATATGATATGATAGAACGTTGAAGCGCGGCGTTAAGCTCCACCAATCTATACGCAACGCCTCCAGAATTCGGCGGAAAGAACAAAATGAGCAGATTTTGATTTAAGTTTTGGTTTACTTTGATTTTACAATTATTCGTGAACTTTCAGAAGTCAAATGGAAAGTCCCATTTTGTCATTTTTCCGTTCCACAAGCATACATTTATCAAGACATTGTATGTTGATACTATATCGTGCATTGTCTTGGTGCTATAACGAGAAAACTGCATGGGAATGCCTGCCTACAACTGTCATGTTCATAGTTTTCATACACATTACTATTATGTTTACCCTCTGCCGTTGTACTAACACGGCCTTGATAAACTATTAATATTATAAAACAATAAATATAAATTCTAAAAATGTAAATCCAACTAATCTGTCAATAATTGAAACCACTAACTAACTAAACTAATTGAATCAATATTTGCAGAGAGCTACTCGTTAGCAAATATCGTTATTTCTGAAATTCACCCTGGAAAATGGTAGGTAAACTATGAATTGAATAGAATTGTATTTTCATTTTCCTGCTCTTGTGAAATAAAGATGTAGCGACACGGCGGCGTTGAGTTCCGCCACTCAACACCCAGTGTTTATGCTTTTTTTTGGTATGTGTCGCTATATATTATAGTAGGCTATATTATATCTCAATAACAATTTCGTTGTAACCTACATACTGTCAGATGTCATACATAACCCTTACCCTTATTACTATTTTACAACAGGGACGAAATCGCAGTTAAAAGCTAATAATAAAATAAATCGTATAAGCTTTTTCCCAACGTTACTTCCAACACGTTATCAGAACACAAAAGTATCTGAAAAGTAGTTACACAAAATTAATATATAAACCACTCGGGAATCGAACTCGAAACCATCGTATATCAAACGGCTTTAAATCGAAATCTACCGGGAGACATCGGGTGTGAAAAATGTAGCGAATGGAAATCAAGCTGTCCCACAGCACAAAAATTCTGGGATCATCAACGTATAAAAATATTGGAGCAGTTACATTTTAATATATTTGTAAAGAATCATTGGGCGTAGAGTTCTGCCACTCAATATGCAATGTCACGGAAACTGGACAGAAAGTGGAGTGTCTGAACGGAATATGTGGAATTCAACGTGAGGCTAAAATAAAATTATTCGCATATTAAGATTTTAAAACATATATACGTAAATTTTATATTATGGAGATTTCCCCAATATGGACACGACTAATCTTGGAGTTCAGTTCTGCCACTAAGCGCATAATATTACGATACAGAAGCGGTGCCTGGGCAACAAAGTGTCTTAACTCTAGGTTCCCTCTGCGTACCTGCTAAATGCGAGATATTGCGTGAACCTATTTGAAAAGTACATCATAATCTATTCGAACAAGTAGTTCCTAAGGTTAGCACGCCCAACCAAACAAACGCTTCAGTTGTTGATGAATAAAAAAAATAAACCTATCCACAAATTCACGATTCTTGTTCATCGCGGCTAAAAGCTCCCATCGGTCGCGTTATCACGCTCGCTTTCAATGTTCAAACCCTATTTCACGTGCATCCTAGAATTTATACTACAACATATCAGATGGCCAAAGTTAAAATGGCATAAACTTTTAATTTTAAGTTATATCAAAATCAATATTGAAATTTGTTAATAATAAAAAGAAATGTATTTCCTAACAAAAACTACATGAGTTTGTAATGTAAAAAATATATAAAATGCATCACTTCTTTTCACACAAACACAATTCTTTTTCAGGCAGCAATTCAGCATCTCTCTCACCAGTTTTTTGTTTAGATGAAAACATTGTGAGATGGATAGGAGGACCTATCCTGCGCGGGGAGACCTAATTTTAAGTCAATCCTTTCCCTACATTCACATACAGTGACATACATATTAAGTTTAAGTTCAATCCTGTATCACCTCTCTAGAGATGAAAATGCAATCCACTCGTTGCGCCAATCTTGTTGTTTTTTGACTTACATCATCCTTTTCTTTCATTCACATACACTCTATTGATTGAGAGACAAAGAAAAATTATTAATTTTAAACAATCATAAAAGGATAGGTTTCTTGTAAAGACTAATGACGCATCAAATAATAAAATATTTTAAATTCAGAGTTATGCTTCTTTATTCCGTCCAAATTGATACTAGCGTAAATAGGATATTAGAGAAAAATACTCTTTACAATGTGGTAATAGTGATAAAAATCGTGTAAACCACACTTGATAGCTTCGTGCTATTGACGGGAAGCTCAACGTATTTAATGCTACATTCTTGGGCTTATTAAAATTATACTGTAGTGGATTAGTTCTACTTTCTTAAATGAATTCATAAAAAGAACGTAGGTAATTCGATTTTACGAAGTATTTTGTTAGCTTCAAACGAAAATATTAAATATTTAATTACCTCGAGTGGGAATCAAACCTACAACCGGTTACGTTTACAGTCGCACGCGGCTGAAGAATAGAAGTTAACTACACCAATTATAGCGATTAAGAAAAGCACTCGGGGACTGTTTAACTTATTTTCTTTTCCCTGCTCTGACAGACAAGGCGCGGCGTAGAGCTCCACCGCTAAACACGCAATGTCTCAAAAAATTGTTGGTAAGTGTCCCACTTTCTTTCCCCAATCTAGATTTCCAGGTTCCCTCTACCCTATAACAAAAAAGATCATGTAATAAAAAAGTCTTAAATTTTTAAAAAGCAAATCAAATAATAATCTTACAAATTTATTCGATAAAGTAAATTAATCAAAGTTTAATTCACTCGAGTTCCATTCTATTGTATAGAAACTAGTAGTATTTTTCTGGTAGTGTTTTTCTTGTAACTTCCAGTAACGTTAAGTTAGTTTTATACAACTTTGTACTAGAGCAAGCGAAAGCGGGCTTCTGATATTTATTATTGCTTTACAAATACTAACTTAAAATCAACTTTATTAAAGTTATAAATAATAAATATAATTTGTGTTTAAAAAGCTTTTTTTCGTTGAAAATTTTAGTTTTCCTACACAAACAATGTAGGGGAAGAGGGAACGTATTGTTAAGACACTCCATTTCCCACTCTCCGCCCAATCTTTAAAACATTTCGCATTGGCGCTTAGCCACATTTACATTAATATTGTCTTATCTTATTTTTACATATCAATTCGAATCTACAATCATTGCATATATATAAAAAATTTCCGAATTGGATTTCTGTCTACTTATCCGTAAAAAATCTTCAAATCCTTTTCTGTTTTAGCTTTGCAAGTATTACCTTTTTTTAAGCTTTACACTGTATCCCGTACATAGCAGAGTAGGCGGAAGAAATCTGAGAACCTAGTTATAAGACACTCCGATCCCATTAAAACACCGATCCCCACTTTCTATCGAATCTTGGAGGCATTGCGTGTTGAGTGGCCAAACTCAACGCGCGCCTGAACCAGAACCAGAACCAAAACCAAGAAAACGAAAATATTAAATATTTCATTTCGAATGAGGATCGAACCCACAACCACCCGCGATTCTATTATTTAAACAATATTATATTTGAAATTAAACTTTCAATATAGTCCGAATATTAGATACCCCTCAAAAACTATACGCCACTCGACACACATGCACCACGAGTACACCGGCGTAGCTCGTAGGTAGGTGCGCCCCACATCGATTGCTATTACAAAACAGATTCAAGTGTTGACGAGAACACGAATGAAATTAATGCATACTATTTCTATGCAAAATAAACTATTTACATATGTATGTATGTATGTATGTATATTCGTATATGTTACTGGTAGGATGTGGTTTCAGGACAAATTTTATAGTAGGCAAAAATAAACCCCTAAAATTTTTTTTGGTGAATTACGCTATAAAAAATATTAGAAAAATGCTTGAATTAAATTATAAAAAATACATGTTTATTTAAAATAGATTTTTGAGATATATAATATACAGTTTATTATGTAACTCAGTTAAGTTAGTTAAATAATTTCTAAAGATCTTCATTTTTAATTGAAATCAAATGTTTTCAACTTAGGGACCAATCCTAGTCCTAGTCTCATCAAAATCGGTATAACATTTTTTGTGACATGAGATAACGTACTAAGTAATCTAACGGCTAAGTGGGGCAGAGTAGCGCAGGGGCACAAAGTGTGACTGTACGCGACTAGTTGTGGGTTCGATCTTCATTCGAGAAAAAAGAATATTTATTTAAATATATATTGTCATTTCTTCGCTCTGGTGTCAAGGCAAAGCGCGGTGTTGAATTTCGCCTCAACTCAACACTACACGCGATGCCTCCAGAATTCAGCGGACTGTGGTCAACGGAGTGTCTTAATACTAGGTTCCCTCTGCCTACTCTGCTGTGTGCGGGATACAGCTACTAAGTAATTACTGAATATTGAAGTCCGTTTTACTTTTTTAACCGACTTCTGTAAGAAAGAAGGTTATCAATTCAACTGTATTTTTTTTAACTTAACCATACAAAACTAATTTTGTTTAAAATCAGATTTCACCCGTAACATACATATAAACGTAAATGGAAAGTCTGTTTGCAACCGCAACTCTCCGAAAGGTCATCATTGAATGAGTTAATATTTCGATACAAATATGTATGTGAAGAACAAAAAATATGTTGAGATTTTATGTTTTTCGTTTTACTGTAGAGTGCACTTATACAGTACGACAAGTGGTATATTGTTTGTCTATGTCTAATTTCTCTCAACTTTCGCTTTTTATGTATTTAAATATATAATTTACAAGTTTGCTAACGTAATACATAAATAATTTATTTTTTAGTAAACATATTAAAATATAAATAATACTAAACAGAATGAATCAATCTCAATTTTCATCACGCTAACCCAGCACCTTGCCTTATCTAAATGACGCACATCATGGCTCGTGGCGCAGCGGTATAGCCCTTGGCAACTATTCTGGCTCAAATTCCCACTCGGGGGAACGATTTTACATTTCCTCCCCCGACTTCCCCCCACTGATAACAAGACAATATGACAAAAATCAGACGGAAAGTGACGATCGGATTAACCGAACACTAGGTTCCCTCTGCCTATCCGGTACAACGTGAAAATACAAGTCAAACTCACACTGCCATGTTTCCTCACGATAATGGCCACTCCGCCTCCTCTACCGGGCTTCGCCCCCGCAGGCCGGGGCACACGCCCCACGAAGCAACGGTCTTGCGAACGAAAGGTGTGGGTCGGTTCGCTGTCTTCATCATCTTCAGACGCTGCATGGCAGAGCGAGAATCGTAATTATATTTTTTATAAATTAATAATGTTATTAAATACTAAATAAAAAATATATAAAAGAATACAATTCAAATTCGATTAAAAAACTAAAAACATTATTTACTTCGTTGTCACAAATATGTTATACATACATAAACTAATGTCAATAATTTTTGAATTGTTATTTTATTTAGTTTTAATTTATGGGATCGTTTAAGTAGTTTAAAGAAAGCGTAATAAAAGAATTAACGGTCGCATATTTATTAGTGAATTGAGGAATTATTAGCAATAATATTCAAATATAGATCAATTTCAATTTTATCAATATAATATCTACTGAACTGAAATGTAAATAAAAAATTCATTCATTTCCAATTGTTAGGCACATATGACATCCATCAAGCTTTCAGCACAAAGGCAGTGGATAGGTTGCCTTTATATTTCCAATTCTGATAAACTGTTGCACAAGGAGAGGACAAGGCTAACTCAATTACAGTACAAACGATGTGTCATGGCCGCCTTGAAGTTAGGCTTTCTGAACGTTTGCGTATGGCTCACTCGACAAGAAAATAAATAAAAGTAAGAAAATTACCTAAAAATAAATCTGTAGTCTCTAAGACCATACTGTAACAGCTACGATGGCTTAATTGGATTGTCTCTAAGATTAAATGTCAGTTGCTTAATAACCAACTATTCCAGACTAAATTTAGAATGCCTTTATCAAATAAATATTGGAAAATAAATTTTTAAGAGGAAGAATTAAATATAAAAAATATTCTCTTCTTTGCTGAGGCCGTTGCAACATAACGTATGACTCTAAACGCGGCGAGCGTGAGTTCCGGTTTCACTCATATCCTGAAGATGAATAGAGTTGGTATCTACCACTTAACACGCAATGTCTGGATTCTCAAAGGGAAAGAAAGTATCATAACACTGCCCTAGTGTACGCGAGATAATGTAGTCTATAGAAGATAGAGCGTTTTTTTTCACTGTTATGCTTTGTGGGCTATGGCACATTTACAAGGGTATAGAGAGAACCAAGTATTAAAACACTCTGGTACCCGTTTCCCGTCCAAATTAAAGACATTGAGTGTTAAGTTATAAAACTCTACGCAGCCTTCTGTCTCACCAGATCGTAATTACATTTAATAATAATTATTATTGCCTTTAATTTTCAATATTCAACCACTACAGATACAAATATGAAATAAGTTTATCAATCAATTTCCGAAACAAATTGTTAGTTTAGTTAAATTTCAAAACAATTATTGGAAAGTTATATTAAATTAACTTTAATTTAACGTTCGCGTTCGCATATTCATTTAGCGTGTCAAATTAGACGGCGAAAATTTAAGCTGTCGTGGCATAGTTGGGATGTGACTGAACACTATAATTATTTTATTTTTTTAGCTTCTCGTTGTATCCCACATATACTTAGTAGGATAAACAGAGTGAATCCAGTGTTAAGACACTCCGTTATTCACTTTTCGCCCAATTTTCAAGACATTGCCCGTAAAGTGACAAAAGTCAACGCCGCGTTTTATGTTATTATCTAAGCAAGAGAATAAAAAAAAATAACTCACCCTACTGCCAAGACGGCCTCATCATTTAAATTAACGATTTAAGTTCATACAGCCTTATAGCGCGCAAATATAACAATTTAGAATCATAATTGTAGGCCAATTACGTCAATCTGTCCGTCGTTCTTAACAAATCGCGGAGACATTTAAAAGAAGATGAGAAGTAGAGGAGAAGAAATCTATTTGAAGTTTCTCTATTTCATTTAAATTATCATTATATTTTGAGTATTTTCCAGGTTCACGCTTTATTTATACAGGAAGAGGCCGCGCTCCTTTTACTGAAACTGCATATAGGGTAAAATATTTCAAAACCAAAATTAAAAAAAATAATCAAGGTACTTCAACGGTTTGGACGTAGGATTTTTTTTTCATTTCACGATTTTTATCCATACCTGTATTTCGTGTGACGCACACATTCGTATGCGACGTTGCCGCTTTGACAGGTAAGTGTGTGCGTGCCTATGTTATACTTTACAAATGGCGTTTTATTTTAAAATGATAATTTTATTATTTATTTTGTTTGAAAAAATAATGTTGAGTGGTTTAATTTAAAGTGGCGCTGACAATTCCACCCTGTATATGTGACCTGATGGTACTTTAACAGTCTGGCGCTGGCACAGTACGTCACTACAGCCTCAGATTTTTTTTCAGTTGTCAATTTTCATTATTTATAATATTAAAGTGACAAAAAGAAATTATTTCACGCTATATCACGCATATAGCCACAGGTAGCTAGTGTTAAGACACTCCTTTCTCAACTTTCCGCCCAATTTTCACATTCTTCATTTATATACAAATGTACTGAAAAGGGCCCATTAAATTTCGTATAGGTAGGTACACATGATTAATGTAATTATAAAACTTTCATTAGGCAATTAACGAAGTTACAGCGACAACAATTTAACTTTTCACATATCTCAAGTAAATCTCATTTTCAGGAATAAGATATCAAGAGATAATCATCTACGCAGCATCACTTGTATTAGTTTATATATGGACCGTATATTTGGCTATTTTATTTACAGAAAAGTGTATTGAGGCCGTCATGGGGAAGAGGTTGTGGGTTGGATTCCCATTTGGGGAAACGAATTATTTTCATTTTCTCGTTCTGGGAACAAGACAAAGTGAGGCGTTGATTTCCGCCACTTAACACGCTGTGTTTAGGCAACAATTAGGCAGTATGTGGGGAACGGCCAACACTAGGTTCCTACCCTGCTATATTCGGGATAGTACATGAAGCTAAAAAAAAATATATATTATCGTTTTCATTGCATTCAAACAGTTCATACTTTTGTTGGTACATATTACCTTTATTAGAGGATTGAAACATAATAATATAAAAGAAAAATGCTAATGTATGTATGTGTATGTATGACAAAATGATGCGGCACACAACCCTTGCACCCCAATTTCCAAGGTTTAATATTATATCGACGTTGAAAATTGGCGTCTCGTGTAATTACTTTGGTAAAGTAATTTGCTCGGTGGAATATTTTAGGCAGACCAGTCTAGAGACTAAGTACACTATTTTTTATATATTTTATTAATATTCTCAATTACTTATGGAGGTTTGTCCCAATATAGTATAGTACTAACAGCCCCCGCGCGGCTTCGCCCGTTTCAATTATACGAATTAAATACTGTATACAAATTTAAAATATTCTTTATTAAAATTCTTTAATAAGCACTATTGAATCGTCGAATGAACATAAATCTACCTCAGGCTCGGAAGGCAATTCTCCTCAGAAGAGCCGGCAAGGATCTCAACAATTGTACTTTTCGATATAAAGATTAAAATTTCATTTTTAATACAATAATACCATGGTACATTTATAATATGTTCTTGGACAGAGTAATAAACTGCCATAAGGGAACTTAGTGTTAAGACACTCCGTTCCATACTTTCTGCCGAATTCTGGAGGCATTGCGTATTGAGTGATGGAACTCAACGTCAACTTTTACTCAATGAAAATATTAAATATTTAATTTCCTCGGGTGGGAATCGAACTCACAACCTGTCGCCTCGCCACAACTGGCCTCAGATATTTACACTAGCGTTAAATAAATATAAAAAGATACTTACATTCCGGTTCCCTATGTTTCAATATGCCTCTCAATTTTTGTATCGACATACGCTGGCTGGAGTGGCTACTTCTATAGTCGAACTCGTCCGGCTCCGACTTACTGTGTACTTTGCATTTCTTCTTCTTCACATTGCCTTTGCCGTATTTGAGTATACTAAAAATAATATATTATTATATAATCTAAAACGTGGAGTTTTTGCAAGCAATAATTTTTTTTCAGCATCACGCTGTACCCTCATAGCCAGGTAGGCAGAGAACCCTAGGGTTAAGACTCTATGAAATAATTTTATTTCCCACAATTCGCCGAATTCTTGAGGCATTGTATGTTGAGTGGCGGAACACAACTTCTTTTTTTTCTATGGCCCCTATTTTTAATATTAACATACATTTATATTTAATTATAAAAAAAAGTTTAAAATCTTCATCATAATATGCAGGTCATTGTACCCGAAAGCTAAAAAATATATTTTATTGTTAGTTAATAAAATATTGTATAATTATTATACTAACGACAATCTCTTCTTCTTTTTGACGCTTTCAACAGAACTGGACGTATCATCAGCTTCATCCGAGTCGGTATATAAATATGACAATTTACCCATTTTATTAAAGCGAAACAATTTGAAATATATATATTATATTTAATTTTTAAATAAGTCACATATTTTTTTAACTAACGAGGATTTTAATATAGTTTTAGTTTTTAATTTTACACATTTTTTTTTAATGTAATAATTTTACAAAACAATCATTTTGATAATTCAGTAAATGTCAGCTGTCATTAATGTGAAAAAAAAGAACATACATATGTCAGTTATCTTCTTTCTGTTTTCTGCATTCAATGAATTACGAAAATTAAAAAAACTAATTCGTGCTTACTTAGGGGTAGCTAGTGGTGCTATGTAAATTGTATTTTGTAAATTTTTCTAAAAATTCCAAGCCCCCTTGCTTTTTTCAATTTAATGAGTTTTTTATTTAAGGAAGCATTATTTTTGTTTTTAGTATTTTTACTATTTTTTTAAGTTTAATATTTTCAATATTTTTAAGTTGGAGAACGGCATCAGAGCGTTAACCCTCTGCCTGCCCTAGAACAGGTAAGGGGGGTGAAGGAAGGACAGGAAGAGGGAAAAATTAGCATATGCCACCTGGCCTAATGAGATCTCACCTGGGTGATGTACGGCTTAGGCCTAGGACTAGTCAAACTACAGTGTTGCCATAGCAAGTTAATACTATCGCAGACACTAGTTATTATCGGCCAATATAAAAAGTTAACATAATTAAACGGAAAATGAATAAATTTCCTTTAAGATTGACATTTAAAACGTAACATCAAATATTTCATTATGTACCAACGTTATAAGATCAACGTAAAATCAAATTTACAATGTGATACAGGAAGACATATTTATTTCCAAGCACACGTCGTCGGGTTAAATCGAATTTGTTAACGTTTGTTGAAGACGTTATACGTACGCTTTTATAAGGAAAATATTTGATACTTACTCTATATGTTCTATCTGAGAGGTATTGTAGTTTTTTTTAGTAGGTTAAGCAGAAAGAAACAGTGTCGCAACACTCCGTTTAATTTATTGTACTGTCTTGTTATAGTTCCTTGATTTATTACCTTAGGTCTAGTCAGGAAACAAGCAATGTCTTTAAAATTATCTCAATAACAGCCTATTATGCATATGTAATATTAATTGCAATTATCTTATGATATTAGGCAGAGCTGAGTTAAAATTAAGCTATTTGCATAATTATTATATATCCACAAGCATGTTAGGTTTCCATGTAATGATATAGGTAATACAGATTTTATTGAATATGCTATAACCGAACAATACAACTATTTAAAATATTATTAAATATTCTTTATCTAATTTTAGCTTTCCACAGTTAACTTTCATCACGTAGTAAGTAACAGAATAAAAAAAGTTTTTGAAACAATTTTATAATGAATGCAGCCTAATCAAAAGAATCAGCGTTTCCCTCCAAATACAAATTCGAAATTCGAATACGAAGATTCCGAATTCAAATCAGACGCAGTCAACTGACTTTCACACCAGCTTAAGAATTGTTATTACGCATTTTTTGCACAGATTCATATTGGCAGAAACTTATCGTTAAGAGTTAAAGACCTTGTAGGTTGATTGACGGAATCCAACACCGCACTTTGTATAACTAGACCTGGCAAATTATAATATTTGTTTGAATATTAATATTTGAGGCCAGAATTGGCGCATGGGCGTGACGTGCGACTATAAACGTGACATATTGCGGGTCGATGCCCACTCGAGAAAATAAAATATTTAATATTTTCATTTCCTACCTGCATTCTGTATTCCGCTTTTGCAACTCTTCTTTTGGAATATATTCTTGATAATCTAGGTTTTAAAATATCTTAAATCAATATAGAAAAATAAATAAATAATTTTGTTAGGATAACCATATTAATTATTATGCAATATCTGTTATATGGCAAATAGCAATATAATATCTATGTAAAATGAGTACATAGTTTTCTTACAAGATTCAAAAATATAAGGTAGTATTTGTATAACAACGATGAAATTTACAAAAAAAATCTTTAATAATAAGTTAAAATACAAATTTAAAAATATGGATATACATATAAATAAAAATAAAAAAAATGTATACGAGTATACACGAAAAAAATTTCAAGCACTACTGTAATAGCAATCGTAAATGGCCGCAATTCATTTCGCCGGTGCGTTAATACATTTTGTTGGAATTGAATTATTTTTTTCCATCTGTAGACGTGTGAGGTAAATACCAAGTTATATTTATAATTTACAAGGGATGTTTTTACGTCGTTGGTATTTTTTATCCTTTTTTTTTATATTTTCCATATTTTACCGGTGGTAGCTAACTTAATTTTTAAGTTTCAATTAAAATATATAGAACTAAAATAAGATCTTTTATCTTTAATTTTCGGGGTTATTACATATTCAAAATGTAAGTTTTTAACCGGACTGTCGTAGACAGTCCACCCACCACGGCCTATTGCAAGATATTAGAAAAGTCGGGTGTCTAAAACTGTTTCTAAATATATGTGATGAAATATAATTGATGCTGACTGACACACGAAGTACAGCCGAAGCTGCGCGGCGTAGAACCCTCAAATTTGGTATACGTAGGTTCTTGTTTCTGTAGTAGGTTTCGTATTTCTTTTTAGCTATACACCAGTTTTTAGCGTCACGCTGTATCCCGCACACAGTAGGGTAAGCCGAGGGAACTTAGTGTTAGGGCACTCTGTTCCCTATTTTGGGAATTCCCACACATTCTTGCCCGTTCGCCTCGAATGGCCTCTGAAAGTAACGGCTAGTTCTCGTGTAAGAATCGTAATCATATCCATTGAGCTTAATTGACAACGTTACAATATTAACGTTAAAATAAACATAAAAAATCAGCTTTACACTATCCCGCACACAGCAGGGTAGGCAGAGGAAATTTTTGTGTTAAGACACTCCATTCCCCACTTTCTAACGAATTCTGGAGGCACTGCGTGTTGAGTGGCAGAAGTCAACGCCGTGCTTTTGCTTCGACACCAGAGCGAATAAATGGAAATATAAACGTAAATAATGTATGAACATATGAACAAATCACATAATTAATGATAACGATTAAACTGTAATATTTAAACAAATGGCACTTTAAAACAAGTTATATCTAAATTCTCATAACAAAGTCTGTCTAGATTAAGTTTTACCGACTCCACCTAGTTCACCTCGAGACTCGAGGTCTAGGAATTATTTACGATCAACTCCAGTTGATGTAATTAGTCACTCGCATGGGACAAATAAAGTTTGATGGTGTAGCTTATACTCAGCTTTACTGGGAAGATAATGTGGTTTGACACTGGATGATATATTTTTTATAGCTTCATAGCTTGCCCAGTCCAAACGCTCTAGCCAATAAAAAAGTACTTTCTTATTAAGCTTTATTGAAATATTTATATATGGGTGGGTACCTTCAAAAACCGCGTCTATCTCCACCTCAAAGGCCGGCAACGCACCTGTAGCTCCTATGGTGTTGCACAGGGTCGTGGGCGGCGGTGATCACCATCAGGTGACCCGAAAGCTCGTTTGCCTTGTTCTTTTTCCATAAAAAAAAGGCATTGTAATTGTTGTGTCATTATTCTGATTGAAATATTCGTTTTATATGAACAGAGAATGCAATATGTTTTTAAATTATAGAAATATGTATATAAAAATATTTAAATTAAAATAGGTAAATTGAATACACTATACACGATTAAATAATACACTATAATTTAGTTTAATTTTCATAATATTACTATTAAATAAAATTTCCACTTTTAGTGGACGATCAGATTAAATTTGATGCTCAAACAAAGCGGTAGTTCATGAAGTTTCACCGAGCAAATAATAAAAGGGTCGGTCTAACTCACGTCTTAGTTATTACGCCAGTGTTCTAGGACAATTATTAAGTTAAATAAAAATTTTAAATGTCTTTTACCTTTAAAATATGTGCTATACAACGGGAAAGTAAAAAAAAGGAATATACTCAGAAAGTACAGTCCAAACTATAATGTATTCATGAGGGAGATTCATCCACGTCCCTAGGCTGTAACCACAGTATCTAGATTCAATTCAGGTGAGCACAGACTAATGTAACAATAGATAGTTTTTGTGCTACGTAAAATGAATTATATTTAGACGAGATGGTTGTAGATTCAATCTCCATTCCAGGCAATTTTTATTATTGAAAATATTTTTATTTATCTGGTCTAGGCGGTGCGTGGGCAACGAAGTGTCCTGACAATAGACTTACTTCTGCCTACCCTGCTATGCCTGAAAAAAGCAGTTTCTCTTTTTATTTTGTCGTGTCTTCATGCTTATTACGTAACTTTCCTCCAGTATCTTTGGCACTGTGTTTTCGAAGGTCAATCGAGGTCTCCCCCTCTCTTACCTTCACTTTTCCACCATAGACCAATGATTCTACTTATCCGTAAAATATACAAAATTAAAACACCACACATGATTTAATAGATAAAATCTACCCCCCACTTACTCTACACGGTAACACTGGCACAGTTAGCTGAGCAACACATCTGCATCAGATATACATAGATCACGGACGAACAGCTACTGCTGGTACTGCTGCTACCTGAAAAACATTTTAGTATCGAACTTAGTTTTTGTATTATGTATTGAAGCGTGAAGTTTTGATGTACGCTTTGAAAGTTTAATTGTGTCTACTTCTACATATATGATAGAGGTAAAATCGTTTTTTTAGTTAATTGCGTGGACAAATGGAAATAACTAAGGGTTGTGACACAAGACATATTCTAACTCTCATCATAGGTTTAGTGCATTACATCCAAACAATTATTTATTAATATAACCGACCAAATGTATTAACCCAATTAGACCAATCAATTTCTACATTCCCCTTGCATAAATTCCAAGGAATCTTAAAATTTTCATAGATGTTATAATATTGTAATGAGTCCCCCCTGCCTCACCCTCCCTCACCACACACTCTTGCTTCATAAGTTCACTAGAAGTTCCCAAACCACCAGAGCACATTCTTATTTATTCTCACCAAACATCCTCGCTATGTCAAACACAAAAATATTTACAGATTAAAAAGCGCGGGAAAACGAGTCAACCATTTTTTTTATTTGACAATAGTCAAACGAGAATGTTTTACAATGCCAAAAATGACAAAAATATTGAAGCTAAAATATTAACATCCAAAAATATATTCTAGTACATTTATTATATAATACAAGACAATGGTTTCAACCCGTTATTTTATTATTCATCAAGGACTGTATGGATCAAATGAAATTACATTACATTCCAACCCTCCCAAGGTAAATGTTTGCGTCCGACTCCGACCTGCCACTCAATTCGAACGTTCATAATAACCGTCTAATATACCATTCTGTGCTGTTCCTCGTATTTTCGCTGTCAATTTTAGTAAAAATCTCAGGTTGAAACCGACTACAGATTTTGCTGAAAATCTCAGATTTTAACCAAAAAAAAATGTATTTAGAAATTATCTTCAGTTACTATACGTTTGGTACTACCCTAAAACATGCACTTCAATTTCAATGACAAAAAAAATTTTTTTTATATGTAGAGGCCGTCGTGGCACAGGCTTTGGCTGTAAACGCAACGGTTGTGGGTACGATTCCGACTAGAAGAATATTTCATTTTCTCGCTCTGGAAACCAAGACGAAGCATAGCATTAAGTTCGGCCATGGAACACATATTATCTCAACAATTGGCGAGAAGTGGCGAACGAAATGTCTTAAAGTTAGGTTCTCTGCGTAACCTAGTATATGCGGGATACGGCGTCTAACTAAAAAAGCTTTATATTTTTTTTGATAGTATTTATATAAGGCAGTCACAATTTATTACTTCATTTTAATTAACTGCATTTTTTTATAAATATAGTAATATTATAATTATACATTCTTAAAAAAATTGTGCTTTCACGAAAGTATTTAAAATATACTTATAGCTATACTATAAAAAGCCGCAGGCAAAAGCTAGTCTTAAAGTTTTTCCAAAGTGTCTTTGAGTCAATACTTTGGAAAAACTTTAAGACTAACTAAAATTACTCCATAAAATCCCCAAATCTAAAAAATAAAAAAAACAACAAAATCCAATAAATCTCTCAAAAAAGGACCATTTTAACACTTAATACAGAGGTAACGAGTATATAAATTGGTGTAGCCGCGGGAAAGGGGGGGGGGCGCGACCGCAATACGTCTGCCCCAGACCCCCAGGGGTCACAAATCACGTACTGTACGTGATACTTGAAAACGTTGAATTTGTAGCCATTTGCACCTGAAACATTTGAAAGCTATAGTAAATTAATAGGTTGATATATTATATATTTTAGTAAGCAAAAGTTGAATAATAAATGTCATTTAGTAGGATATATAGATGATTTTAGGGAAACGGTTTGTAGATAGGTAGGCAGAAAGAACTTGGTATTAAGACACTCCGTTCTCCACTTTTGCCAATTGTTGAGATGCATTATCTCAATGGCCCAACTGAATGTCATGCTTAAATAAAAATATACAATTTTACCTTCTAGTAGGACTCGAACCCACGACCTAATTACACTGAACATAGTGATATTAAAATTTGAAATATAACAAGTATTTGAAACATCCAGAATGCAAGTACCTATATTTTATAGTCAAACCATACTTCATCTAAGATAACGGCAATACGATATTGGAATCGTTCCTTTTATTCCGTTTTCTAAAATATTTCCTATAAAAGCGTCCTAATAAATATAAAGTACGGTCGACGAGTTGTGACTGCCTTGAAGTTGGTCTTTCCGAGCTTTTGCTCATAGTTCACTCGGAAAGAAAATAGCCAAAATAATTAAAAAACATGAAACCAAATGTGCGCCATTTACAGCTAACTTTAAGTTGGCCGCGACTCGTTGACCGTACTATATTAACATGACATACACACTCGTACATCTTTCCCCCTATCTCTTATCTGCAAGAGATCATTTATGGGACCTCGTGGATCTAAGTGCCCTTCTGAGTGACTTTTATACGGGCACTCAGGTACTCGGGTACTGTCGTTTAACTAAGCTTTTATCTATAGTTTGTGGTGCTTTTTTCTTTTGAGAGAACCTATATTATAGAGAGAGTGTGTTCGATTTCCAATGAAAGATATGAAATATTTAATATTTCCGGAGTTCTGCCACTCAACACACAATACCACCAGAATTCGGCAGAAACTCAGGGACGGAAGAGTCTTAATAGTAGCGGAGTGTCCCAACACTAGTGTCCCTTGGTTCACTCTACCTGACTAATAAATAGATGTCCTCTTGTCTCCATTTTCCACCGAATTCTGGAAACTGGGGGTCATCAGCAAATCAAGAGTACTTCACGCCAATTTTTGAGCCCTATCTGTATTGGGCCCAGGTTCGATTCAAGAAGTTGCTAGAAAGTGTCGAAAGTCAACACTGCACTTGTCTGTTTTATATATATATATATATATATATATAAAAAAGAGTAAATCTAAATAGTTCCTTATAGCCATATATACCCAGCAATACTCAATAGATATGATACACAAAGATCAAGTCGGCTTATTTCCACTTGACTACTGAACATGTAGGTAATCGTCTTTTATTACGTTTGACATCCAAAGTCTCTATTGATAGCGCTATATTGAAAAATATCAAAAGATATATAGGTAGGTAAGATTTTTGACGTTCTTGATATAGGAAAAAGTTGAAAGCAATTCGAAGAAGAAATATAATTTAGTTGTAATTTCGGTTGTATTAGATTTTGGCTATGGTTTCCAAAAATGGAAAAAGTAGAGAATAGTGAATGCGGAAGCCGTTGCAGCACCAGGGCACAAACATGAGACTGTAAACGTGTCAGTTGTGGCTTCGATTTTCATACTGGGGTATGAAATATTTAATATTTTTATATCTTCACACTGGTAATGAGTTAGTTAAGTTTAGCTATTCCAAATGCATTACCTCGAAAGCTAGACGACAATTGGGGAAAGCAACGGGTTCCCTCTACATGCGCCGCGTTGAAGAGGAACTCAACGTCGAAATTTATCTTATAAAGGTAAAAACTTTTCAACGAAAAATAATAAAAACGAGTAATTCCACCATAATTGGCTAGTATATATTATAATAACATAATGATCCACACAACACATGGCCGACACAAAGGACTATAAACACCAATTGTTATCTGAGGACATATTAAAACATTGTATGGGACGCGCTCCGGCGGCCAGGCCTAAGCAAACACTAAGCAATTACCAATTTGCGACAAAATTATACATTTAATATGTTTTTTTTTAGGGAATATATAAATTTTAATGTCTATTTTTAATTTCTATATAGCAATGAATTCATTTGCAAGGTACCTATTTAAAATCTTAAAATATTTCCAATAAATACCTACTTGAAACAATATTTTATACAAGCTATTTCTTTATCTATTTTCTCTACTTTCCTTTTTATAGACACCGAGTTGGGCAGCGAAACTTAACGCCGCGTTTTGCTTAATCAGATTGAAAAATCGATAGTATTTTTCCTTTATAAGTCCCCCGATTAGGCATCGAACTCACCACCATCGCGTATACAATCAGAATTCTGACAATATGCTATGCTAACTATGCTACAATGGCGATAAAATAATAAAGGGTAGTTGCAAGTTTGTCATTTACGTAAGTGGTACAGGTGTCTAAGTTGGCAGGGCTTAAGTAAATTAATTGTTGTTGACTATAGTCACTGTAGTTAAAGTTAGAAATGGCGGGTATTTGTAATTTCGTCGATTTATATGTATTTGCAACTTAATTTTACATTGTTTGTTTTTCTCTTTCTTGTTGACTTTGTGGTACAATGTTATGAAGTCTTTAAAATAAAAAAAAACATATATTATAAAAGGATACACGCTGGGTACACGGTAGGCAGAGGGAACCTATTGTTTAAACACTCCAATCCCCACACCCATTTGTTTTGGTTGCGAGAAAATGTAAACAATCCATCGATCCATCGATTCTGGATATCACAGTCATCATGCTTACAGTTGGACGCTCGCGCCGTGACACCACAAGGGTCTCAAATTTATGAATTTTACAGACTTTTATGATGATTAAAATCTAAAATTTCTTTATCAACATAAAAATTAATATTGCCAGTTCAGTAAACTACTACCAGCTCGAAAGACAAGGTAAAGGCTTAATCTTAATAGCACTATTAATAATATAATTAAAATGTAATATAGTAATACATATAATATTTTAAGAAATTTATAGTATTTGTAGTGCCTTTAAGACGAAGCGCTTTATTTCTCTAAATAAATCTGACCATCAAATGCAAAGGGATTTTTCTGTACCCCCACACCGAGGCGTGTTAATTTTGAACCTACTAGCTATGGCGTTAATAAAACTACTATTCAGAAATCAATCAAGAAATAACTAAATTTCAAATCCATAGCACTTTACTCTAAATCAGAAACTGGGTATTCGTAATGGTACTAGGAATCCGAAATCGGAATACATTAGACAGTCCATTGGTTAAATATGAATCGACGAACGCTTTCCATTAGCCAATTAACTAGGTATGTTCAACAATTAATGTTTCTTAAATCAATCAAATTAATGTAGATTCGTATTAGATATTTATAAATATATGTACCTATGTATACTTCCTAATTTATTTTTCAATGTTTTTAGTTTTACTCGATTTGTATTGAATCCCGCATGTAGCATTGTAAACAGAGGGAAACTGGTATTACGGGGCTTCGTGCCTCATTTTTCGAGACATTGAATATTGAGCGGCGCAACTCAACGCTGCGCTCAGAGCGGGGAAAATGAAATAATTCAAATATACTCATTCACTCCAGGAAGTGGGGGGATAACGAAGCCACACCGCATTGCTAATTAGACGTTGACCAATTATACCAAGGTGCAAAAGCAAAAATTAAATATTAACAAACCTGGGGTGATGAAAACACCTCATCAAAACTTACGTAAAACTTTTATTCTCTTTCTAAAACCATATTTAAATAACTTCAAAGTAAAGAAAATTTAAAAATAATATTAAAATGATTGCTACCTTATATCTATTATACTGTTATTATTATTGTACCTTATTTACTGTTTAAAATCTATTAGGTATATTTGGAATCAGTGCCAACTTTTGTTCGATGTATCTTCGGTTCGATTAATTTTATTTTAATTTTGAAGATATTCTACTATCAGGTTCTAACATGGTGGCTATGTCACAAACAGGGAAGTACTCTCTTTCAAAATAAAAAAAAAAACTTTTAAAATTGGTTGAAATGACGGAGAAATCACAATGAAACAAAAGTATACTATAAGTAGTTGTCGAATATAGAATATCCTTCTTTTTAGAAATCAGTTAAGTGAAATGCAACACCATTTCATACACAAACTATACGAAATCAGAAATTCCACAAATGTAAACGCCCGTAATAAGCGACGCGACGGTATTTCATAAAGTTGCGTGCCAGCGTATTGCGGCTTGTCGAAATGTCTGCGATATTGTTTCGGGAAATGGCGACTGTCATATTAATTTAGAGTACGTACGGACCTACATATGTACCTGTGAAATTATATATTTGTTTATCTTTGTTATATATTATATTTGTATTATAGATAGAGAAAATAAAGCAGAGAGAAAATTGTGTTATGGCATTCGGTTTGTTCTAGATTCTAGAGAAATTTTCTTGAGCGGCCCTGGACTTTTTTTTTACAGATATTATGTTCAGGTAAGTTTTTTTTATTTTTTTATTTTCGCAGTTCATTTTTTGTTAGTATATCTGAGATGCAAAAGAGTATTCTGGACACTAACTAGAATTTAGATTGAAGAGGGTTATATAAATTATACGTAATTTATCGTTCAAAGGTAATAAAACAGACATGCTTACAATGATAATGCTTTATTAAATGTATTATTACTATTCACAATAGTAATAATAAACACAATAGTAATAGTATAATATGGGACGACCCCCTGCCAGACGGGCCGACGACATAAAGAGGTTGGCGGGAAGCGGGTGGGTCCGAAGATCTCAGGATCGAGCGTGGTGGCGAGAACTGGGGAAGGCCTTTGTCCAGCAGTGGACAAAAGATGGCTGTTGATGATGATGATTGACAATATAATTGTAGTACACATACTGACGATGAACTATAGTTACCTACAATTTACGCTAGATAAAATATTTACATAACTACGAATAAAAACAATAACAATAACTGAAATGTAATAATAGCAAATACTATTCACATTATTCTTATTTAAATAATTATAGCAAAAATAAATAAACATATATACAGCATGTTGTAAATTTAAAAAATATATCCAATGAAGAAATACCACAGTGACCTATCTACTTACTAGTAAAAATAAACAATATTTGAAATGTTCTTATATCGTGTAATCATATCGTCACAACTAAATAAATAAATATTTTTATATAATATTATTCCATTAAATATGAACAGATGGCACGTACACTTTGTTAGCTAATATGTCTGTTTATAATTCTTACTATAGGGTTCCGTATCTATAAGCAAAAACCGGTTAAGTGCGGGTCGTACTCACCCACCGACGGGAACTTCAACGGGAAGGTACAACTTATAGAAGTTTATAAAGAGATAAATGGTCTTGACAGTAGACAGAACAGCACATACTTAAGTGTTCAATTACCTTTTGAGGTTTGGAACCCTTAACGGAATGGTGCCCTTGTTTGTCTGTATGTCTGTATATCAGTCTGTCAAAACCCTTTTGCTTTAATTATTATTACGTTGACTTATATTATAACATAGTTGTAGTTTCTCTATTACTATCACTGGTTAACCCACTACGTGAGCACATGTAAAGAAATTAAAACAACAAACTTAAAGATAATGATATCTTATAAACTATATACATATTTTACAACATAGCAATTACTCTTTCACATCGTAAACACTTATCACTATTATCCAAAGCATTATATTTCCTACATCTTAAACACTGCTGCTTTTTACTTTGCACTAACGTAATACCCACACTTCCGCCATTTTCATTTTCAATCAAACTGACATTTGACACTTCTAAAATCTCACACAAAACGCTATCACTTTGACCATTATTCTTATTCAATTTACTAAACTCGGCAAATAAATGCTTATTGACATTTAAAATTAAATCAAACTTCTTTAAATTCTCATTCTTCGCGATAAAACACACATCTTTTTTTACATTCAAAATGGCGTCCATTAAACTGTCAATGTCACCTTCATTTGAAAAAGGCGGTAAAATAGAAAAGTTTTGAGTAAAATAAAATGGTTTTTCATATAACGGGTGGTGTTGCCATGACTCTTCTACTAAATGGGGTAAAATGGGCGCTAGGGATTTCAATAAAGTAATTAATATAGTATTTATTGATAGTTGAGCAGAAATACGTTCATTTGATGATTGTGACGAGCAATATAATCTATCTTTAACACAGTGACAATACAAAGCTGATATTTTATTACTTATAAAATGTAAAATATTTTGAGATACGTGATTATATCTAAAATTATTATAATGATCGTTTATTTGATTCAAAAATGTATGACTTTCGTTGACAATGAATTGATCGAAGCAGTTTAAGTCGGGTTTTAGTGTGAAATTGTCTTTTTTCAAATCATTGACGACGCCTAATAAATATTTGATGATATTTCTTATTCTTATAACTTCGCTTTGGCAGTCTTCGAGTAGTTTCTTGCTTATTACTATTTGTGAATGTTGTGTGGCATGGCTGGCGGTCCACCATCTGAGAAAAAATAATTATAATAAAATTTTAAATAAATTATACAATTATTTTTATTCTAAAACACCAAAATAGAACTCTATCTACCTTAAAGTAAAAATATTTTAGAAAACATAAATTGGTTTACGTTTAAAATCTTCCAAAAGGCGCGAGTTTGAGTGCTCCTATGTTCAAATTTTTATACGTTTTTCAAATTATTTATTTAACCATTATGTAGAATAACAAAAAAAAATATCTAAATTACCTTAAAGTATCAATCCCGAAAGCTGGTAGTTTCTTATCCCCGTGTATAATAGTGGCTGGATCTATCACGTTGCCTATTGATTTGGACATTTTACGTTTTTTCTCGTCTACTACAAAACCGTGGACAAATATTGATCTAAAAATATATTAAATAATTAATAAGAGACTCCTTTGATGATATTGAAATTAATTCTAATTGCATAATGTGTGACTGCCAGATTCAAAAGCGTCTCCTAAACAACATCAAAGCACTAACTTACAAGATTAAATTATGTATCGAGAAGTAATTTCATCAAAACAACATGAAAATCATCGATATAATAATTATAATTTTACATAGATAGAACTATTGGCAAATTGATCTCTGTACCAGTTAAGACAGTTCCATTTCTCTCTTTCCGACGATTTCTCGAAGCATTGCGTGTTCAGTAGCGGAACTCAACAACGCGCTTTGAATCGACCAGAGCGAATAAATATTAAATATTTAATCTAGAGTGGGAATCGAACCCACAACCGCGTCGCGTTTACAGTCACACGCTTGTTCCCCTGCGCCACGAATGGCCTCTAATTATATTTGTTCATAATTTCTTACTCATAAGGCGCTTCCCCCTTCAAAGCCAACGAAGTCAGCAAAGACGCTTGAAACCATCCCGTCAATTGATCGACACCTTCTGAATAAAGGTTAGCTTTTCTACCCTCCAGAGTTTGCCACGAAAGTCCCGAATCCAGCCAAATATCCATTATATCCTGTTAATTATTAATATATGTACAGTACGATACCAAGTCGTGACGAACTTGTGCATGAGGACAATGCCATAGGTAAAAAAGGCACATAGTGACAATTTTAAAGTATTAAATAATATAATCTTGGGAACTACTCGTTCTATTTTTTTGGCTTCATCCATTTTTTGCATGTTGAATGACGAAACTAAACGCCGCACTTTGCGTCGTTATCGTTATTAAATTCAACTTTCGAAACTTTGACAGAACTTTTAAAACTTATTATCATGAATTTTATTCACCTCTATGGAAAAATTTACTTTTTTTCCCAAGCTTTAACAAATAACCTCTCAAACCACCAACTAACCTAACCAAATATTATTACACTCAAAAACCATATACCTAAATATGAACATTATACATACATTTCCTTTCATAACATCATTTGGCCCGTATTTGCTTGACATTTCTTCTGGTATCAATTCTTTTACATCGCAAGTCCACCATATATCAGTGCCGTGGTTTTGTATTAGTGTACATAATCTTTCTATAATGTCCCTAAAATAAAGAAAAAACGTATATTAGTGGTATGACGTGTGATTATAATGGCTGTCGTGGCGCAGTGGCACAAGCATATGGCTAAAAACACGACGGTTGTGGGTTCAATTCAAACTGATGTACAATTCTTCATTCTAGTAATTTGAAACCGCGCTTCTTGGAAACCGTTCAAGCACTTTGATTTCTAAGGGGCTAGTATTTTTTGGTTCTGACTGTGGAATAACACTTAAAAAATGTAAATATAAAACAGATAAAAATGTAAAAAAAAGTAAATTAAATATTCTATATTCTTTTACTTACTCATGCACTATGACGTCACCGCGCCTGTAAAGTACCGGTATGGGAACACCCCATGCCCTCTGCCTCGATATACACCAATACGGACGTTTCTCCAGTTGATTGTGGAAGCCTTGACGTGATTGGTCTGATGTGGAATTAGGTAGAATGGATATTTTGTTTAGGGCTGCCTGAAATAAAAAGGTTTTGAAATTAAATATAAGGCAGAAATTATAACTAAAAATTAAATCTGAATTTATAAGTACGGAATTATTAATATAATAAACTTTTACTATTTACTATTTAATAACTTACATAACTTTTTACTATTTTTTTTTACATTATTATTTTTTTTACTTCACAGGATACAGATCCAGCACATAGTAGCTTAGGCAGAGGGAATATGGGAACCTAGTTAGCTACCTAGTTGAGACACTCCATTCACATTCAAACATTTCCGTTATCCACTTTCCGCCAAATCCTGGAGACATTGCAAGTAGATTGGCGAAACACAACGCTGCGCTTTGCCTCGTTACCAGTTCTCGTTATCTTAGAAAGGTACCAAAACGACCTACCAATGCTTTTTCCTTCAAAGCCGACGTATCAATGAACCATTGATGGCTTGCTCTTATAATAACAGGTTTCTTAGTCCTCCAATCCAATGGATACGAATGTACGTATGTTCCTCGATGTAGTATGGAATTTCCGAGTTTTTGGATAATAAGGTCTTGGCCTTCGGTTAATACTGGGAGACCGTCAAATTCTGGGCTTATATTTGTGTAATTGCCGTTCTCGTCTACGTTACATTCCTGTAATAATTAATGAATCAATAATTAATAAATGTATTTAAGATTTTCATCATTACTTTATTGTAAAGAATTCAGTTAAAATTAAAATAAGATTAAACGGGCGAAACCACGTTTGGGCCGCTAGTTATACATAAAACTACATATCTTTAATTTTTATTCACTTAATAAATACCGGTTACCATATAAAATTGAAAAAATACGTCAAATAAACACAACTTACCACATCAATCCCATTCTTCAAGGAAACTAAAAAATCCTCAGGTCCATGCGCAGGTGCAGTATGAACCAAACCAGTTCCTTTGCCTTTGGTCACATGTTCCGCAGAAAGGAACGGGGAAATTTTATGTGTCAAGTCGTTTTTGTATGTACAACCTTGTAGATTTTTCCCTAGAACAGAATAATAAATTATAATTAATTTGTATATTGTCATTTTTATATGTAAATGTAGACCTTTTACCTTTTGAAAGAGCAATCTAATAAATATATAAATTAAATCTTTTTGATGCTATGTAATTGGTGGATGGAATCAAATGTTCAATATATTTTTTACACAATATTTAAAAAGACACATACCATCAAATTCAACCACCATTTGTATTTCACTTTCAAGGACCTTCTTGACTTCTTCAATTTGATCCTTCGCTATTAAAAACATTTCATCTGGCCATTTATTTATTTTTACTAAGGAATATATCATATTTGTACTGAACGCTATTGCTGTATTTGCTATCAGAGTCCATGGTGTAGTGGTCCATATTATGGCTGATATTTCTTTTCTTAAATAAAGTTCATTTAGAATATAAAAATGGGATTCAATGTAAAAAAATAAACACAAAGGCATTATTTGTTTACTACATTAAAATAAGAGTTAGCAGATTAAAAACAACCAAAAATATTTTGTATTCTATAAAGAATTTCATACCTATAAATAATTGTCTTAGTGTGTTATTAATAAATAATAATAAGGAAAATGCTTAAAAATAACAATTTAAAACAAAAAACGAATAAATTTTTAATAATGTTTTATTTACTTACCCTCCAGCAATATATCTTGCTGCCTCCGGTAAATTCACCATAGGAAACTTTACATACACTTCTTTACTTTTAAAGTGAGAATCATATTCCAATTCAGCTTCTGCTAGAGCTGTTCTACAAATATAATAAATTGTCTAAATAAATAAATAAATCAGCTTCATAGCAGGGTAGGCATAGGGAACCTAATGTTAAGACACTATAATTTCGTAATTGCTCTATCTTTAAAAACTTTATTGATATATATCATTTTTTTAATGTAATTTATTTAATATTTGACTTATATTTTGAAATATAAATATTCATTGTCAAAAGAGAGAAGTTTATGTATTGCTCTGTATGTGTATGTTCTGTATATGTTTTACACTCACTCATTTCTATTAAATTAACACTATTTGACCCATATAAAGATAAGATAGGAAGTAGAACCTAATGTTAAGACACTCCATTCTAAACAGAAAAATTGCATGTACTCAAAATGCACTTTGTTTGACCATAGCAGAAAATTCAAAATAATTCATTCCCCTGGGAACCCACAACTAACATATTATGTACAGTCAGATGCTCTCCATTTGCCTGACCATCAAGTAACAAATATAATACTGCCCTAGTGTGAATATATTGTAAAATCTTTACTAAAAAAAACTTACTTTGAAGATGGTGACCAATAAACAGGCTTCAAAGCTCTATAAATCAATCCAGATTTATACATCTTATAAAACTGTCTCAATTGATTTTGTACATACTCCTTTCTTAATGTCAAATAGCATTGATTATCCCAATCTGCCATAATACCCCAACTTTGAAATGCATCTTTTTGTCTTTTAACTGTATCTAAAGCAAAAGTCCTAGCAATTTGTCTTATATTAACAGGATTTGAACCTGTTTCTTTAGTCTTTTTAGTATTTAAGGCTTTGAATTCTATGGGTAAGCCATGGCAATCCCAGCCAGGAATGTAGTGGACTCTATTGCCTTGGAGTACTTGGCTTCTATTGTTTATATCCTTTATAATCTGTAGAAATAAAGATTGAGTTTAAATATTAACTGTTTTATTTTGTCCTAGCTTACATGTGGATTTTCCTTTGCGGTCAAATTAATATCTATTATAAGTTGTGTTTTATTTTATTTTATTTACCTTATTGACAGCATGGCCCATATGTAAATCACCATTTGCATAAGGAGGCCCATCATGTAAAACAAACTCTGGTCCTTGTAAGTGTTCTCTTTGCCATTTATATAATTCAGAGAATTGTGCTTCCTACAATAAAGATAACTTTAAAAAAATATTTAATATTTAAAACATTTTTAGTGTTCATTATGTCACTGTAGATTTAAAAATATGTATATTAATGTGAATAGATTCAATTCACGTTAAAGAGAATGTTTTTATTTAAAGTATGTGGGTTATAATTAAAAGAAACTGTTTATGAAGTTATGGAGTGTAAAAATTCACAAATACTTTTTGAATTTCTTCTTTATTGATATTAGATCTAGCCGGAAAATTGGTTTTGGGAAATAATATTGTATGAGAGTATGTTTTTGTTTTTGGTTCCGCTGAACTCTTGGTCCTTGTGCATGTTATGCAAGTCCATTTTGTAGTTAGTTTTTTGTAATTGGCACAAAATATCTTAAAATTATTAGATAAAATCATTTTGTAGGTTATATTGTTATGAAATCTGTCCGCTGTCAAAAGTGAAACGTCAAACCTCAAAATCTCATACATTTAAAAGTTTAGAACATTGAAAATCCATAACGGTATCGTATTGTTATTTACATGTAAACAAATTATCAATATTAATTAAAGATTTTTAAATAAAAGTTGTTTGAAAAATATAGATTGTAAAATTCAATTTACAAATAATAGTATATTATAATGCGCAGAACGGAACTTATACCACCATAAGTGTCACTGTCAAACTGGAAAATTCTTTTTTAATCTGTGATGACAAAAACAACACATGTTTTTGCGCTGAAATATTTATATTTTAGAAATTTTACATAAAAATCGTCCAAAATGGTATAAATTAACTTTTACACAATACAATTACCTTAATATATAATCATGTGTATAAATAAAAGTGTTTCATTTCAGCCGAAAGCTAAAAAGAAGTTTATAGATCGAAAGAAAGCAGTCACGTTCAATCTTGTACACAGATCGCAAAGAGATCCCTTAGCTGCTGACGAAAATGCCCCACAACGTGTTCTTGTGCCTGTTAACGCTAACATTCCCTCTAAAAAAGAAAAAGATCCTGTAAGAATTATTATTTAATAGAAGAATTTATATAATTTAATAGAACTAAATTTATTTTACAACAGTGCTCTTCAACTAACTTTATATCGATAATAACTTTTTTATTTATGAACCAAATGATATAATACAAATATTTATTATGTTAAGAGATTTGTACCAAAATACAACATTGAACACTGAATTTGAATTGGTTACGCCATTTTAGACATTAGTATACACAAAAAGATAAAAGTGTTTTGGTATTACATTAATAGATGCCCCTAGTGATGGGATTTCTCATATTTCTTCCAAATAGATTTACTTTTTTAATATGTATTCATTATTCAGTGTTTTTACCATAAAGTTTCTTTATTTTCTTTACTACTTATATTATTTAAGGAGTTAACCTTAGAACAGAGAAGAGAGGAACAACATAAATATGGAATCTATTTTGATGATGACTACAATTATTTACAACATCTTAAGGACACTCGAGAAGTTACTATGGTTTTACAACCTGTAAGTAATTTTTATTCAATGTTGCTTTTATTCTATTATTGTTGAATTTTATCTTTAATGTTACTGTAATTTGAATAAAGTATTATTTCTATGATACTTGTATATTTGCAAAAAAAGGCCTTAGTGGATCAGTGCTTGACCATAAAATCAATAGTTTCAGCTTAATCACCAGTTGACCACTAGGCAGAATAGTTTAATAAATTATTTTCATTTTGCTGCTTTTGTTAAGGCAATATGCAGAATTCAATACCCCACTAAAAATGCTGTATGCAGCATCTTTGTCACAGAAGAAAAATGGATAAGAGATTGCCTATACCAAAAATTAAATATTTCTTTTTATTTATTAATCCTCTTGGTTGTGGCACAGTAGCACAGAGTAGGACTGTAAAATGTGATTGTTTTTTGGGTTTACATCACATTTAGGTATATGTATTATTTAAATTACTAAGTCTATTTACCTAGACAAAGTGAGGCCATTGATTCTGTTGCCAAAAATTGGTTGTTGTGTGTCCTAGCAGAGATAACCTAGTACAGGTTTAATAAAATATTTATGTTACTTTATAGAAATCAACCCACAAAAGGAAAGAGAAACCTCTCATTCAAAGCCAAGAAGATGTTGATACAGATAAAGAAATAACTGATAACATAAAGCTACCCAGCTCAGTGTTTGCTTCCGAAGTAGAAGAAGATGTGGGATTATTGAATAAGGCAGCTTCACAAGGTATGTTTTTGCTTAGCGTGTCAGTCTCTGAGTGTATACTCAGAGACTCACTACTATATAAACAGGACTGGATGCTCATTTGCCTTGGTTTTTTGAAAAATGCAGCATAAAGTTCAGAAAAAGTATGTGTTTTATTTTTTGCAATATACTTTCACCTGCTTCCACAGGTTAGCTGGAAGAAATTTCTTATACAGTTAAGTCTAACAAGGCTAACATTGTACGAATTTATAAATAAAATTATTTAAAAATAAATTATATATTTTTTAGGTTTATGCCTAGATTTGGATCCAGAAATAGTTGCAGCATTAGATGAGGACTTTGACTTTGAAGATCCTGACAATCAATTAGAAGATAACTTCATAGATTTGGCCATGGGGGATGGAGGTATGGTAATTTTTTTTTAGTTTAACACTATCCCCAGTGGCCAATAACCAAATAGAATGGTGCACTAAACACTAAGATGTATTTTGCCTCATACTTTACACTGTCTTAATTCCATAGTACTTTTTGTTTATTTGTATTATATTTTTTAAAGGTGATGAAGAAGAATATGAAGGAGAAGAAGATGATGATGATAGTATGTACGACGATGATGACTCGGAGAAAGCATTTGCATCTGATTTGGACTCAGATGATGATAGTGGAAGATCACAGGTATTAGCATTTTCTATTTTATTGTTTCACCATGTATAAAATAATATTAAATATTTAATTGTTGAAGATTGTTGTACTAGAAAGTAATTATTATTGGTTTGTTATAAAATAAACTAAATTAAAATGGGTTTAGTATTTCATTCATGTTACATCTTTAATATATAGCATGGTTGATGACTCATGGCCACTCTGAAGTTAGGCGTTTTGGACGTTTGTACATTTTTCACTCAGGAAGAAAATTTTTTTTTCAGGAGAGAAGACCGAAAATGCCATCATGGGACAAGGATGACACGAAATCCCGTTTTTCCCAATATTCAATGTCATCGAGTGTTATCAGACGTAATGAGGGTTTGTCGTTACTTGATAATAGATTTGAAAAGGTATTATTTTTGTTTAAAATCATGATTAGAATTACTTATTTATGAAACTCATGCCTTCAGCCAAATTCAGATTTATGATGATGATTTATGCGCCAGTCATGGAAAATCAGACTGAAATGTCTAATGCATTCCATTAAAATAAACTATTATGGACGTTTGAACGATTTTATTTTCCACATGTATCAATCAATCTTTTAAAAGTATAAATAATTACAGAACTTACTATTTTGCAAAACAACATAGTAAAGAACTAAATCTTTCGACAATTTACTATATTATTCTTTTACTGATATAATTTTCTTTCCCCTAACAACAGATGTTCGCAGAATACGATGATACAGAACTAGGCGCTTTAGACCTGGACGAGATAGAGGGGTTCATGCCAGAGAGCCACGACATGCTACTGAGAGCCGCCGAGGAGTTCGAAGAGTCCAAGAGAAGGTACCAACTGGAAAAGGAGAACGAGGTCGCCAGGTGAGTGAGAGAAATTTTAGTGGAGATTAGATTATCCATATTTCAGTTACATGGGCACGCGAACCTGACAACTATTAAATACTACTAAGTTAGGATTCCCGGTTTTATGAACATGTAGGCACGTGTTTACTCACGTATTTCGAATTGATTGGCTGATCATACAGTACGGTTGACGAGTCGTGGTCGCCCAAGTTTCAAGAGTGTCTTTACTCTAAAACTTCAATTTGAGCAAAAGTTCAGAAAACCTCATTTTAGAGAAGTCACAACTAGTCTTCCGTATATAATGCTGTGTTTAAATGGAGGTTCAACAGTATGACTGTCGAAATCAAAAATCAGGGTTAAAATATTGTTTATTCAACTAGGACACATATTACAAGCACTTTTAGATCGTGAAGTTATGTAATTACTATGTAGAAGTGTCAGTAGTGTCATTCATAAGGGAAGCTACAAAGATAGACAAAATGTGTACAGACTGTGTGCCATACAGCTTGCAACGGGTCTACATGTACCATAATACAAAAATATTATTTAAAATTATAACTGCATTTCTTTAGTAGTACTTTTTCACCCTATTTTGGCTCTTAATAAATGTTTATGCAGCCGCTTTATGCAGGATGTAGCCTGAAGCTAAAAAAATATATATTAATAGATATTTTTATAAAAAAAATCAATACAATTCCAGAATTCAACGTTTACAAGAAATAGAAGAAGAATCAGAAGACGATTTAGTTGAAATGAAAGTAGAAGAAAAAGAAAAATGGGATTGTGAAACTATACTATCGACTTACTCCAATTTGTATAATCACCCTAAAGTTATTGAGGAACCCAAGGTATGTTTCTTTAAAATTGCTTTATTTTATATTTGTAGGGGATGTGAGGTCCCCACATTAGAAATTGCATAGGGCAAAAAAATTGTACTAGCTGGTTTACACTTAATTTGTTGCAAAATCTCAGTACCACATTCAACTGTTTGAGTTTAATCTATACTTATAATAAAATTGTAAGAGGGTTGGTGTCTGTACTTGGAAGATATTTAAAAAAAAATGTTATTGGGAGCCTTAACATAAAGTAATAGAACCCAAAATAATGATTTTGTCTATTTGTCTGTGTGTTTGTTTTCGCTAATCCCAAACTAACTGATTATATACCGTTTTCACTATTGGATTCTGGCAAGCTCCCGAAAACATCCAGGGTTTATTTTATTACAATCGGTTCATAAATAAAAAAGTTATGTTAATTTAAAGTACTTAGTTAGGTCGGTTTTTCTTAAATACATTTAAATAAACATTTGTATAATTCAAGCGGGCGTAGCCGCAAGAGCCCACTAGTGCATAATATAATCTGTACTAATAAAGCCTCAGCAAAATATTATTGTCTTAATATGTTATTCAAACTTTTTTGATTTTAGAAACCCAAGAAGATCAAAATAAATACTAAAACAGGCCTCCCAGAAGAAACGCTCGGCAAACATAATAAACTTACGTTAAAATCCTTAGCAAAGTTCAATGAAATCAATCAAGATATGGAGGATAGCTCAGATGAAGATGGACAGACGAACGCTGAAACTGTATTGTCTACATTGAGTGTATTGTCTATAAGGTAAGGTTAATTAACAATATACAGGATGTAAAACGATTGAGTTCCCGCCACTCGACATGCAATGCCGCCAAAGTTCGAAAAGCGGAGTGTCTTAACACTAGGCTCCCTCTGCCTACCCTGTTGTGTACCGGATACAACGTGACGCTGATAAATAAAATAAGATCTTTGAATTTCGCTATTTATTATAGCTCATTTCCTCGAATTCGGCGAAAAGTGCGAAACGTATTGTCTTTAATCGGTACGAAAAGTTGAGGTCGTGTACTAGGTTCCTCCTACCTTGTTATGTGTGGTAAACAGCGCGAAGCTAAAAAAACATCATCAACGCCGTCGTGGCTCAGTAAGACATCGCCTCATTATAAATGTAATTATTTTCGTTTCCTCGTTTTGGTAGACAAAGTGCGGCGTTGAGTTCCGTCACTCCACTGTAATATGCGTTATATAGCGTGAATGATCTAATATTTTCTTACTTAATATTTATGGTCTTCAAAACACAAGCCATAAATGTTAATTATTCATTTATTTTTTAACCTAAAATAGTTAATTTTTCTGAAAGGGGACTTAATGCAGCGTTTTGCCTTGGTCCCGGAGTGAGGAAACAAAAATGATACATAATTTATTCCCTTGAGTAGGAATCAAATCCACAACCGTTGACTGTCACACGATTATGTTTATATTGTCTTGGCCTTTAATAGTCATAATGTCTCCAAGTAAAACATATTAATCTTTATAGGCCAAAAGATGAAAGTCAAGAAGAAAAGAAAGAAAGGAAACGTCTCTTAAAAGAATATAGAAAAGAACGTAGAGTGGAGAAGAAGGCGAACAAAGAAGCGTTCAAAGAAGAGAAGAAACGACAAGAGAAAATCATGTTGAACAACAGAAACAACGTTCAAGGGAACAGAATATTGTAATTTACATAAAAATATATTAATACATAAACAAATCATGTTTTTTTTATTTGTATTTTATTTCCCAGTAGTTTTATGAATTTTCTGTGTGTTTGTAGAGAACCTAGTGTTAAGACACTGTTTTAAACATTAGACTAACTATAAAATAAAACAATAAATAAATTCAACCAATTTCATATATTGCTTCATAATATACAGTTTTAATATACCTACATTCTAAGCTTACCTCTAATAACTAAAATATAGTACAAATAAAATTTCAAAAATGAGAAATACATGTCATAAAGTCAGTATTTTCAGATACTGTAAAGTAAATCTATTAAGGACAACCAGTTCTTCATACTCTCAAGATCTGGAAACTATCTGCATTATTGACAATGGAATTGCTCAGTACTTATCAGAGACTATTATTAGTGCTTTAAATTAATCGATGTTACCTAATTAGTATTTAGAAAGAGTCCTAAATTTCAAGAAAAAAGTTATATCCAAATTGTACTGTTTTTTTAATATTACCGTACTTGATATTTTTATATATGCAGGAGAATCTCATTAATCCGGCACCATTATATGACCAGAAGGTGGCGGATTGTGTAGCATATAAAGTATTTCATAAAAAGAAATTAATGATTCATTCAATTTACTGGGTTTTATAATTGTAACACAAGAAATATGTCATTTTAAATATCTTAAACACATAGTTTTAAAATACCCCTCAATTATCGCTCTGCAAATTGTAGTCCTTGTTTAAAAACTTTACTTGCAATCCAAAAAAAATTATAAATGCTGCTTTGTTAATAACTATATATTCATTTTTCAATGTTTTAAAGTATTTATTGGATGCCGGATTATTGGACTTTTCGTTCTATCGAAGTTCCGAATTGAAATAGTAAGTATAATTTAGGATAAGACCAGTCCTTCATAACCTAAGCCCTCAGGATCGGGACACTCCATTCTGTTTTTGATGTGTTGCAATGTGTTATGGAAATGCTTGGTTATTTGTTCTACGTCCTCCGATTGGTCTAGGTTGCCAAGCTCTTCGCGGATTTTTTGGATTATCTGTGAAAAAATATAATTTAAAAATAAAAATATAAAGATTATAAATTAAGAAAAATTTTGTTAAAATTAGGGGGGAATCTTGGAATTTCTGACTAACTAAGCGATCTCGTGAGTAAATTATTCTGAAGATACAATCACGAGACTTCTTATATATATATATAATTTTTCATAATAACCACAATAATAGATATGCAATTGTTATTACGCTATCACTGTAACCAAATTCAATAAAAAAAAGGGTTATAAAATGCACAATTCCACCGACCGCCTCGATGAGGTGGTGCGTGAGCGCCGTGTTGCCGCGCTCGCGCAGCAGCGCGTAGCGGCCTAACAGCTCGGCCAGCAGCTGCACCTGCACGCCGCCGTCCATGCACTGCTGCGCCACGCGCGCCGCCTTGCGCAGGCAGTCCAGCGCTCGCGACGACGAGTTCAGCGGCCACTGCGGATATACGGACGGAGGAACGACCACCGGATGAACAAATGGAAACATTCACAACCCCAAAAATTCTTAAAAATTATATTTTCACACATGTAATCCTCTCATTCACACATGTGGTATCTCACTCACACAAGAAATTTCACATTTATACGTGATCTCACATCCACATATAGAGTTCCCCCGATGACGACACTCCGCATGTACGGAAAATTCTGATGAAACTCCGGAAACATCAACAAAGCAACATGCTATTTTTCAAAGTAAAACATTACTCGTTGTGGTTGATAAATACATCTTTATTCCAATAAAAAAAGTAAATAATACCAAACAAATTCATTTATTTTTTTATTTATAGTTAAATATAATTGTATTTATAATCTAAGTTTCTTGATTTAGAAACTAATTTAGTTTTATTATGCAAAAAAACTAATTTGATAATTTATTTACAACAAATAGTATACAGGAAGTATACACATACCTCCTTCCCGTCTTTATTTCCTTTCCAGAATAAATGGGCACATAGCGCCACGGCACGACTTTGATCGGGTTTCTTCAACAACTTGCTGGCAGCTAGAGCGCATTGTGTACGCATTGGTTCAGCGTTTTCTGCGCCTGAAAAAATATTTTATATTAAGCTTCACGTTGTATCCTGCATATAGCATAGAAAACTTAGTGTCAAGACACTCGACGCCGCTCTTAACCTTGTTACCAAAGCGATTAAATGAAAAATAATATTTTCCTCAAACTTTACCAATTATTTTGAAAGTAAGTAAAATTTTTACAAAGACAATTTTTTTATGGAAAAAGACAATTATAACTTCTAAGCACCAAGTCATAGTTTCCACTTAACTAAGTTGAATAAATTTTGACAAAAATCTTAAAAATTGTGCTTCATTAGAGCACTTTACCCACCATCCATGAATGATGCCCATATAATTTTGTCGTAGACTATTTGTATGGTCATAATGCATCCTACTTCTTTTTAAGTCAGTTAACAATGAAAAAAATGCTCACCAAAACAACTGATCTGTTCAAACGTAGCTATTATCAATGTAATGGCGGCCCATTGAGCTTTACTGTCAGATATTTCGTCTTCGTATAAACAAAATGCCTGCGACAGATACTCGTATGCTATGGTTTCGTGATTGGCGAAACCTATTTCACTTATAGCGAGAGCTCCTTGTAAGTATAATCTGTGAAAATAACAAAATATCTCAAATTTACTTTAAATGTCTTTTGAAATAACACTTTAATGTGAAATAACACATTAAAAATGTAAAAAATATTTTCGAATTCCGAAATATACGCAATTGATTCGGTTAAATAGTATCATGTAATATTAGTTATTTTAAATGCGAACATTCCACTGAATGAGACTCAAACACACAACCACTGATAAAAAGTTGTGTCAAAATGTTAAATTTTACCATTCTAAATTTGAGCTATAAAAAACTGTAATAAGAAACAGAAAAATTGATTTTTTTAGGTAATACATACTATACCAATATATAATGATAAAATAAGAACAAGCCATACATATCTTTAAATTGTAGAAAAAAAGATGTCTTTTTTTATTAAATTTATATTCCACATAACAGTGTGTTGAGTGGTGAAACTCAACTAACACAGTTTCAGAAGTTTTCCACTGTGCTACAATAGTCTCAATTATATCATTTGAAAGTAAAAGTCTAAATCAAAAACAAAAAGCATACCTCAAAGGCAATTCAGCAAGTTCACCTTTCACCAACAGGCTGATGGTCTGATGGCAGAATGTGAAGATCTTTTGACATTTCTTCTCCCACATTTCATCCTGAAAAAATAAATAAAATAAAAAGCTACTGATGATGGATCAAGACATAAGAATAGTACAAGTATAAAGTACGGTCGACGAGTTGTGGCCGCCTTGAAATTATGGTATGAACAGATTACGATTTCCTTCTGCCTCTTCTACTATATAGACCTAATGATTTAATTTAAATCTAGCTAATCAAAAAAAAATCTATATAACATTTTAATTTAACGTACCTGATCTTTCAATTCCTTATAAGTAAATGCCAATCTATACGCGTGAAATATAATAGGTGGGAACGTATGTTGTATTCTCTTAGCGCCTCCCCCTTGTAAGGCTTTGCGGGCCGCTGATAGTATTAAATATTGTTGGTCCGCTGAATCCGATTTGAAATGGTGGATTAATCTGGAATATTTTTTTTGGAAATTATGAAAAACTGTAGTAATTTGGCGTCACGCTATATCCCGCATAGCAGGGTATGCAGAGGAAACCTAGGAATCCACAGTTAAGACATTTGGTTCCCATTAATACACTTCCGTTCCTTACTTTCCGCCTAAAAATCTGTTAAATTTAGTCAAGTATTTTTATACTTTGAAATGTATGCAATACTTTACTATGAAATAATGCAATACCTTTGTATGAAAATAGAAACATATCATTAATAAGAAAAAAATTAACTGCCCAAGTACAGTACGGTCGACTCGACGTAGGCGCTCTGAAGTTTTTTTTTTACTTTTGACTATTTTCTTCCTGAGTGTACAATGCGTAAAAGTTCAGAGACTAATTTCATTTCGGCCACTACTCATCGACCATACTGTATTAGGTGTCCAATATCAAAATATAATACTACTCTTTTTCCAACTACAAGGAATAACTAAAAAAATCAAGCATAACTATAAATCCCGCCAATTAGCAAGAAAAAATATTAGGCACAGTTTCAAACCCAGCTGCAAAACTATGAAAATGTCATAATATTGAATATGCTTATCTCAAGAACTAACGGTTAGACCTAAAAAAAATATGTTAGACAGACCAATCCTCTAGAAAGGCTAGAAAACATCACGTCAAACGTTTCGTTACCTACCCACTGTACCTGCGATCCAGGTTACCTGCCGCACTTAGAATGTCTCATATGACATACACATCTCTCAGTTATTTGAAATTGACTAGGCAGGCAAAAACGCGGGTTAAAGCTAGTTACAAATAAATTGGCATACCTAGCGAGTAATGCTTGTTCTTCCAACATATCATCATCAGTGTAATCGTTTGCTTCAGATTCACTGTTGTCTTGCTCAGATTGATCCCGCACCAACACATCTAGCATTGATAACACAGCTTCCACCTGAGATTAGAAAAATATTCTTTACTAACGAACAGAAAAAATACAGGAAATATTTTTGCTATAAAATACATTTGCTTAAGCACTTGAACTCGTTCTTATAGCAACAGACTATATATAGAAAGAAAATATGCATATATAGAAAGAAAATATGCATATAAATAATTATAAAATCCTCTTATCATCAAACGTACATAAATTAAAAAATCGGTCAAGTGAGAGTGAGTCAAGTCCAACCTGGGTTCCGTACCAATTTCAGAATTGTAGGTCAAAAGTACAAATTATAAAATCAACGTAACATTGGCGAAGTGATTTGTGCTCAACTGGCACGCTCGGAACGCCAGATTTAGAGAACCATACCAAATTATAAAAATTGACAAACTTAAGTTTGCGTGTGTATGCATTCATTTTGTATGAAATGAACTACAATTAATTTAATTATACGCCGCGCCGTTTTGGTTTTAATGAATTCAGACACAACTGTAGTACTTACAGCCAGACATGGTCTCAATGAGTTATCTTAAATCCAATACAAACATTGTCATTTTGTTTTGTGAAAAATCATCATCACCGGACCGTTGTTTTGTATCTTTGTTACCTCTCCACTGTCGAAACCCTCTCATCCTGCCTAAATAATACTATTTTTCCATAGTCAAACAGAATGTTTTTGAAAACTTCAGTCACACGTACAATTCATCATATGTTCTGCTCTATTACAAGGTAACATTATTTTTTTATTCTTTTTCCTCCTCGCATGGCTGTACCCCGTTATATCAGGAAAGGCAGAGGAAACCTATAACAAAAGACTAATAAAAAAAACAAACAACTAACATCGTCAGGCGTGGACACGGTGGTGTCACTCTCCAGCACGTCGGTCACCAGGTGCACCGCTATCATCATCTTTCCAGGTTGATTGAGGTGCTTGATCAACGGACCGTAGTTCTGGAGCTTTATTAGTGTCAGTATGTTTTTGTAATGGTCCGCTGGTAGCTTGAGGATTTTCATGAGTTCTTTGAATACTGGTGTGTTGTGTTCTAAATAGGATTTGCCACTGTAAAAAAGATAAATATTTTTATAAATGCTGCAACTCTAGCTACTGCTTTCAAATTGGCTTTTACAGCATTTTTTATGGTAATATAATTAAATTCCGCCACTTAACAGAAGAAGAGAACTCGGCGGAAAGTGGTAAATCGAAGTGCTTAACACAGGGTTCAAGGTTATCTCCGCCTTACTTCGTGCCTATGCGTGCGGTAGACATTGTTAAGCTAAAAAATATGTTTTTTAATTGCCCAATGAAACACAACAAATCATTATCTTTGGTGTTTATTGCCCAACAAGATATAAGAAATCATAGTTAATGAAAACTAACCTGCTCTGGTGTATATCGTTGCATATCCTGTCAGTGTGAGACAGTACTCTGTCCACATAGGACAGTTTATCTGGATGGCAACGTTGAGCCAACTTGAGCAGAGCCAGCTGCAAAGCTAGCATGTCCTCTGGTGGCATGTCTGTGCGACTCTAAGGGACAATTTTATTTTTTTATTCATTTACTTAGAAAAAGACATGGCCGTTTATATCGCAAAAACTCGCTTATATTGCAAATCGTATTCCGACACTATAACGGGAAATCGGTACAAGATCAATAGGGTACTTCTGGTTGACATAGAATCATGAAATTTGGCAGCTAGCATCTACGGATAGCTAGTTCAGCAAAAACTCTGAAAACTATACATCTATGTTTAAATCCTAAAAAATAATAGCCTTAAAAGGGGGGCAAAATTTGGTTTTAAAGCCGCTAGTTCAAGTGAGGAAAGATGAGAGGGCTCTGAGTAAGCTAAGCTTGGATTTCAAAAAAAGCTTGAGACCTCCAATTTTTATACGGAACCTTCGGTGGGCGAGCCCGATTCTCGCTTGTCCGGTTTATATGTTTATAATGTTATTAGAACATTAAACTTATTTAGATAGAGTAAATAAATAATTGTATATTTCACGCCAGTGGATCGCTACCTTCAAAAATAAACATTGCAAAACAATTGGATTAAAATATTATGAGTACCTGAGTAATAGCTGCCACTTGATCTGAAAAAACTTCAAACAATTGCACTTCTTGTTCTTTACCATCTTCTAGAACGACACTTAAATTCACATTACCTTCGTTCCTCTGGAAAAATACAAATAATCATTTAAAAACTAAACAGGTTTTTCTGTCAGGGATTTTTTTTTATTAATTTATTTTATTTATAGGAGACAAATTAGATTAGCAACATCCTAAGGAAAATAGAGGAAATTGTTTCCAACACTTTTATGATGCGACGTTTTAAATTAAATTGTTGTGTATATTTACGATATAAAAGAAAAGTAGGCGAAAAGTAGCGTGGCGTTAAGTTTCGCCATTCAAGTGCGTGTTGACTCCAGAATTCGGCAAAAGTGGGGAACGTAAGTGTCTTAATAGAAACACTAAGATCTCACGATCCCTCTGACTACCCCACTATGTTCCGGATACAGCGTGAAATAAAAAAAGTCTTACCTGACTAAAAGCTGCCAATCTTTCTATTAAGGCAATTATAATATTCTTTATATTGACGCCGGGTTGTAACTCCGCACATGACTTCAAAAATGGCTGGAGATTTGCCAAGTGGAACTCATCAGGGAACACCTGAAAAACATTTTTTATAAAGGAAGAAGGTTTAATCTTTCACTGAGTTTGAAAAGACTATATGAACAATACTATCTGAATATTAATTTTTCATTTAGATACATCTCAGGAAAATCAAACTCTCACCCACCCACTTGATTGCACCCCCTAACTTTCAGTTATGTCGAAAAGACAGACATAACTTGGTATTAGTGCTTTTTTTAATAGTTACATATATTTGGAATACAAACTTTACATTTTAAATTACATGTTTGGAAAGCAAACAGAGAATATATTTTATTTTAAATTACTCATTTTGTAGCCTAATAATTATTGAACAAATTAATACGCTTGGGCTATTACATCTCTACAGTTGACCACTTGTTCAAGTAATCTGGACAGGACTAAACTATGTAGTCCTGAAAACTCTAACCCACTCTTAACTAGATGTAATTTACCTCACGCTAAAATCAAATCCCCACTTACCTGTATAATACATTCCATGAGATACTCCTGGGCTATCGCGTCTCTACAGCTGACTACTTGTTCCAGTATGCCGGGAAGCACCAGTCTCCTATAGTCCTGTTCTCCTACAGACTCCAATTGGGACAGACGGACTAAATTGGTCCCGACCAGAATACGTAGTTCTGAACGTTCGCGTTCCCTCCTTTCTTTGTCCCTAGGTAAAAAAAGGACAATGAACATTTTTTTTCAGCATCACGCTATATCCCGAATGTTACTCCGTTCCCATATTCCACATTGAGTGGCGGAGCTTAACGCTGCGCTTCGTCTGAATACAAGAACCAGGAAATGAAAATACATGAGAAAATGCACGAATATAATACGATAGACTTGTAATTGAATAAAAATTATACCAAGGAGAAAGTGGCAAGCCCTATGATCTAGATAAAAACTATTTTAGGATGGGAAATGTGCGTATTAACAGAACAGAGAAATGGAATAAATTTTCAACATAAGTATCATCTTAATTTTCCATTCATTTTAGATAGATAGATTGATAGGGTACTTTACGCTGCACTTCTTCTATAATACTATAGAAACGAACATTTTCTAGCAGCTTACCTAGAATGCCCCTGGTGTTGCATTCTAACCCACAGTTTGTTCATTTCAGCAAAATTCATGAGAACAAAATCAATTGCGTCGCGAACCTGTTATATAATATAAATGTTAAAATCATGTAGCCAGAATTTTTCTTGAATAATCTAGTGTTTAGATTGCCAGAACAAGTTCAAACCAGAACAAAACTCACTAATACAGATATGAATATACTATGTACTTGTATATTAAATGCATATAACAAATATAAGGCAAATGTTACAATAAAATTATTATTATGTTTTAATATCCAATAAATGATAAATAAACTATGACAAAAAAATACATTATACAACTTACAGTGCCTTCATTTTCATTCTGCGCTTCAATTGTATCTGGCAACACATTCCTTGTACATTGCAACAAATAGTTTCTCAAGAAAAGACCTCTTAAAGGATGTTGTACTCCACGACACATTTCAACCAAATCCTGTATAATTAAAAAAAATAAAATATATATTTATAATAAAAAATAAAACTACAAAAACCTGCTGTCTTTGTGGGATACAGCAAGAAGCTGATTTTGTAAAATAAACAAGATTCTGACTGGTATGACTTTAATGGATAAATTAAACATTCAAGTTATTGTTACAAAATGACAAAGCCTAAAGTTAAAACCTTAGCATCCCACACTCTTTTTCTCTAAAAATATTAGGAAGCAGGAAAAAATTGGGTTAATATTATGTTATGTCCATCCATATTCTATACCTATAGTATAAGCAGGGATTTATAGAAATAAAATTCATGAAGTAAATTATTAATAGCTAAATTTTAAAAAATATTGTATATATAAATGCTAAATCATTACCAACCCTAAAAAAATATACAAATTACTTAATGCATCATAATTACTTAAAATGTCACAATTATAAAGATAAAACAATCATTTTATATGGACATTAACCTTTAATAAATAAGGAGATAAATATCAATAACTTGAGTTAAAGTTAATGTACAAGTGAATGGATGAACATTTTATTTCTTCTGCTGAAAAATTATTTTCATTTCCTTAATTTATTTAGCTTGACAGTATGTTTCACACCAAACAAACATTTTCGCTAACTAAATTATCAGAATGTAAAAGGATAAGTAACTTAACACTAGTCTTTGCCTACCCAACAGGAGACAGGACTCAAACTCGCACCTCTTGGAAGTTGTCCAAGTGCTCTAGCACTAGCTAGATATAAACCCAATGTCTGGTCAGAACCAGAAAGGCATGTCTTTTATGGTTTGGAGGTTTATCAAGCTATGTTGAAATTCTTTTAACAATTGTTAGAAATTCTTTGATGTTTTCTAAGAACATCTCTCTCTTAAATCCTAAAGATAAAAGAAATGAACTTACCTTCAATAAATCTCTACGCAAATTAGAATTAGTTTTTATATAAACCAAGCCCACTGTTATCAACAAGTACAGCCTTGGTACAATGTTACCAGCATATTGTACCAGTTCATATAGATCTGCCACTTTACGTCCCTTTTGGAATTCTTCTAGGAGATAGAGCTCTAAGTGACGGAGCTCATCTGTTATTGCCATATCTGGATTGGTTTATTAAGGAAAATTAAAGATAAATCAGATGTTGAACAATAATGGCAATAAGAATAGTAAAAATCAATGAAGCAGTAGTATTTTTCTCATCATTCCACATTTATTAGATTATTTTTAAAATACAAGAAAAAAGACAAATTTATTAATATTAAAAAGGTAGACTTTGTTTGGTTGAATGCACTAATCTCCTAATAGTTCAAATTCAAAAATTGTTTTTTTGTTGTTGCTGTCAAAGTTGCATCCCACATTTAAAATCTCATATTTTTTAGTTATTTGACTGTACTACATAATTATATATTTACTGTGATAAGATTTTTTTAGGATTGATCTTGTACTTCAAGGACTGACTGGGTAACTTTCATTATTTTCCATTTAACTAGACAAGCCAGAAAATAAACAAAAAAATAATTATTTGGTAAAGGATACACAGCTCATAGTAACTCTTAGGTGAGAGAAGAGAAGTCCTTAGTTCTCCAAGCATAGTTGATGCATGCTTTAAAGCATCCATTAGTTTTGATTTGTCCAGGCATCTTTTCATTTGAAATGCCTATAAAGTACATGTTATTATAATATTATAAAAATTAAGTTTAATTACATTATTTAAAAAAACAAATTTCGATTTTAGCAACAAATTAATATACCAATAAGAATGAAAGTAAATTAAATTTGCATAATTGTCATAACATGTAATCTATACCTGAACTTTGACAACATTTAGCGCTTCATCAAGAAGCTTCTCCTGTTCTTCGACAGGGGATGCCTGGTTCGTCATTTGTGCCTATAAAAATTCAATACATAAATTCAATAAAAAAATATGAAAAAAAAGGTAATATAAGTTGAAATTAAAATTTCGCCCACTAACATTCGACCAAATATACAAAAACGGATGATCTAAACGCTCCATGTGTGCACTTAAATACGTACCGGCGACGAGTGTGCTGCTGCTGTGTAAATAGCAGGTATCGTAAAAAATCGCTGATAAAGATATTTTTAACTAAAATGTCCTAATGAAGGGGCGAGTTGTTGATCTTAATTCTGGAGTTTTTTTTTATTGTTTGACATTGACACCTCAGAGTTACTACACGTAAGTTTTTATCATTACATGATTGCCGTAAAACTTTTGAGAAATAGAGTGACAAAATCTATTAATAAATAATTTTCATCATTCAAAATACTAGACATTTGTCATAATAATCAATCTATATTTAGCTCTTACTACTACTTACCCTTACATATTATATTTAATATTTTTTTTGTAACATATTTCTATATTGGATGAACTAAAAAACACATTTTTATTACATTACATTGTAAAATAAAAAATATTCCATACCTTCTAGTACCGTACCAGAAAATACAGTACAGTAGTATATTGTAATGAATTTAAAAAATCTAAACGTTTCCCAAAAATCAATAATACGAAATATTTCTTAATTGGTAACATTATTGACATATGATGTCACATATTACTTGTCAAGTTATCAGTATTTTTGACAGTTGAAATTTTATCAATTTTCCCTGATGTAAATATTGGCTGTATTATGGACAATAAACCCAGTTTAAGCCAATACTTTGGCGGAAATGAAGTGCCGCCTGCATCCCAATTTTTCGATGAAATAGGAACATCGCCATCTGAAATGATTCAAAGTGTATACTTAGGAGATACGACTGACTGTAATAAAAACTAAACTACTCTTCACTTATAGTTAATAATATGGTAATCATTATAAAAATATATACAATAAATTATCTCTTACAGCACGCCCTTCAACGACAGGGACAAATATATTTCCACAAGATATGACGACTTCGTTTACTCAGCATATGCCACAAGAAATGAATTTTACGAATGTTTTGCCTACTGTAAGTGGCTCCTCAGCGATACCTGCAGCCAATCTTCCAGATCCTTCCACGTTTTTTGATACTATAGGCCCTGAACCACAAATAGGACCAAGTAAAAGTAGCATTATGTCTACATCTGTTATAACTGATGCCATGGATGGATTAAGTATTAAGGTAAGTTTCAGATTTTATTTATATTTTGATGATTAAAGTAAGCATATTTTTCGCTTTTTTAACAATTTTTTCTTTAATTCTTAGAATCAACCCATTGATAAAGAAGCTGATAGAAGAAGAGATGCATGGATACCAAATGAAGATGCTAAAAAAACACTGTTAAAGGTAGATTCTATCTACTATTTCATAATACTTGACTGCAAAATCTTAATAATTTAAAATATTTACAAGGGTAGTTAGTTGCAAGAAAAGAATTTATAATTAGTCTTTTTTAAAATCTTATGAAATCTTTAATGTCTTTATTATAATTTTAGGCACAATCATCACCTAAAGGATCATTTTTCCCAGAAAGAGAAGTTTTAACTATGCCAGGATTAGTTTTAGAAGAAGAACTAGTAAGTTTAAATATGTCTTTATATGTATAAGTAACAGAACAATATGATAAAGTAATAGTAAATGAAAAATAAAAAAACTTAAATATATAATAAACACTCAAATGCATTCCCGTACAGTGCTGTCTCTTTAAAATTTATTGGATCAAGTGGAATTGAACCCACAACTGTCTCGTTTTCAGTCACAGCCTTGTGACAATTGCCACAATGGCCTTATTTTTCTTTATTTAATCATATCCACAGGCAGATGCATTACAAGAGGTAGCAGTTAAATACTTAGGTGTAAGCTCAGCGGGCAGTCGAGGAGTGGTAAGGGCTGAACATGTAAGTCGAGATGAGGCTGGCCTGAGGGAGCTATTGAGAACTGGCTACTTGAGGGCTGCAGTCAATTTGACTGCAACTTTGATTAGTGCTGCTGGTCAGGGTGAGTAGTAGAATTTACTTAATATTTGGTTTTTAAAATAACAGTACTAACTAGCACTAACAGCTAGCACAATGTTGAATTCCATCAGTCATAGTGCAATGTCTGGAATCCAAGCAGAAAGCGGAGAATGGAATGTCTGTCTGCTATGTACAAGGAGTGTTAGGTTGATTTTTATTTTTTTTTAAAAGATAAAGTCTAACTAGACGAAATTACAATAAAATAAAATCAGCTTCATACTGTATCCCACACACAGCAGGGTAGGAAAAGGGGAACCTAATATTAAGACACTCTGTCCCCCACTTTCTGCCGAATTCTGGAGGCATTGCTTGTTGAGTGGCAGAACTCAATGCCGCTCTTTGCCTCGACACCAGAGCAAAGAAATGCAAATATAAACGTAAATAAATATTTCACTTCCTCGAGTGGGAATTGAACCCACAACTGTTTCGTTACAGTCACACCCTTGTGCTGCTGCGCCACGACAGCCTCAAAATTACGATAAATAAAAAGTATTTTATACCATGATTTTTTTTAAATAAATAAACACTGCTTTCTATATACAAAGTGATGTTCTTACTATTTTATTTAAACAACCATTTCGGACATTTTAAAAGAAAATATAATTATATAAAATTATATATTACTGTTTAAAATAAATAATAGTTAAATTCGACTGTAAGTGGAGAGGGATATATCTAAATTCTAAATATTAGGTATCCTCTGCCTACATAGGTACTTGTTCTGTAATCTATATTTAAAACAAAAAAGCTTATTGACAGATTGTGATTTAATGTGCTTCCCAAGCTGCCAAGCATTTTCATATTTATTTATATTTTTATATAGGCTACAATTTGTCGACCAATTGCAGCCCTTACAAGATAAATATTTTTTCAATATACTCAGTGTAACCATCATACTTTAAATTTTCTATGTTTTTTTATTTATGCAAGAAACATTAACGAAACGATAGCGCGATTCAGAATATGCGTAGTGACATCTATTTTTGTGAATTTAAAATATGTTTATTATTTATTTATTAATATTATATTGATTTGTGGGTAGATAAAAAATATTAGTAATTAACATTTGTTGTTAGTAATACGACCATTGATTTTGTTTCATAACTGAACTGTTTTTTTTTTATTGTGCCTATGTAATTTCTGTGAATTTTCTAAAGCACAGTTTTTTTTAGGATTTTTAAATTACAAATAAATTAAAATAATTCATTCCCTGGGTGGGAATCGAATGACGACGACAATCGTCATGTTTACAGTGAGGAGCTGTGCCACTACAACCTTTTTATAAATATTTTTTATAATTATAAATATTTATTTATATTTTTTTGTCCTAGGTGCAGGCAGAATGCACAGGCCGACAAAACACACGCCTAGATCACTACAGCTTTGGTTGACACGTTTCGCTGTAATGTGTCGAATTAAATTATACGATCCTCTCCTAAAGGAGGCCGAGGCTTTTGGTGATTTTAGCAAACCTGATATGTTTTATCAGGTAAATGGTTATTTATATTGTTTATTTTATATTTAAAAGTGTTTTTAATACACTAAATATTATATTTAGAGTAAGTGGATGTACTAATATGTAAAAGTTTTCACGCAACTTATGATATCATAATTTATTTAGCCACATTATAAAAACATCTATATTCCCTATAATAACTATTAATTGAAAAAATTAAAATCACTTATAAACATATAGGTATATACATAATTGTTTTAAAAACTAGTTGAACTATGTTCCAAATAAGAAAATCTCATCTTTTATTATACAGTACTATGTGTGCTTATTTTTTCAGTTTTATCCCGATTCGTATGAGAATCGAACTGGTACTCTCGTGCCTTTCTCCTTAAGACTGCTAATAGCTGAACTTCCAATGCACGTGGGGAAACCAGAGGACGCAATGGACAGGTTGTACGCTATGTCAGATGTTATACAACAGGTCAGTTCTAACATTATTTAGTAATGGTTCGCTTCGCCCTTTGTAGTAATCGCTTCGCCCGCTTAAACTTATTGTCATATCGTAGCCAAGTTGTACAAAATATTTACGTAAGTTGTAGCCTATGTGTTATTCTACTATATAACTATTAAGTTTCATGTCACAGTTCACTATTTTTTTGTGTTAAAGTCGAATAATATCCATCCTTACAAACTTTCACATTTATTATAGTAGTAGGCTAGTGGTCGCCTTCAACTTCGTTCTTATAATGCTGGACCACTATGTTTCTACATCAGTGGTACCAGTCTTCAAAATCAAATGTAGCCTAGATACTGCCCGGGTCTAATAGCTATAGAATAAAAAATGTTTCAGTCAAATCAGTCCAGTGGTTTAGAAGATGTTCTTATATAAACGGAGTAACAATCGGTTAATGCCTTTCTAATATTCTCGGGCTTTCGGATAAGTCTCGCTAATTTTCTTGCATTGGTTTTTATGTGTGTTGTGGATTCGATCCCGTCTCGGGTAGGCAATAAACGTTGTTGAGTTCCGCAATCAACACACTTGAAACTGTCTCTTTTAAATATTTCAGCCCATTGTATTCAAATTCCTTATTCGGCTATTATAATTTATGTTGACAGCATATTTTTATAACTTAATCTAATTTCTCTCCCTTTATTCTATAAAATTCAGGAAATTGTGTTATAATTAAAGAAAATGATTTATTTAGTTTTTTTTTGTTATCAGATGCTAGAAAATTTGAATAATGGTAAAAGTGAAGATGGATCTATAACTATATCGATAGATGATAAAAATGAATCGTTGCGCTTATGGAGTGGAAGACGTACTAGAGTGTTACATTCAATAGTCAATTGTGCTATAGCTTTGAAGGTGAGTCATTTTATTATTACTTTAGCTTCACGCTGTATCCCGCACATAGTAGGGTAGGCAGAGGGAACCTGGGCATAGACATTCTGTTCCCCGTTCCAGATACTTCCGTTCCCCACTTTCCGCAGAATTCTTTCTCTTTTGTTGGCGGAATTTAACGCCGTGTTTTCCGCCTGAAACATTGCGTGTTTGTTGGCAGGTAGCGTAGCATTGGCTACGCTTCTCCATTTTCGAATTTAGAATGTTCTGTGGCTCCGTATACAATGATTTATTGTCATTTCTCCACTCTGACAAGACAAAGCTCTACTGAGTTCTGGGCGAATTCGAACGGAGAAAGGCTTAGATTATCTGTTATTATGCTGCTATTTACGGGATACAGCCTGACGATAAAATGCCTCACAGTCTTTGTTTCCCTCTACAGGACTACCGTATAGCAACAACAATATTGAACACGCTGACACAACAGTCGAGCGCGCCGCAACAACAGCGGGCGTTGTCGAGTGCGCTGTGTCGCGTGGCGCTGCTGGCGGGGCACGTGAGGGCTGCCATCGCCTATTGTAACAACGCCAAGGAGTTCAGGAATCATATGTGAGTGTGGGCGCGGGGTTGAGTTACGCTATTCCATATACAACAATGTTTTGACATTATATTATATAGTAGGTACCTACTCTCTGCCTATTCTGCTATGATTTCAATAGGAAACTTATAGCGGTTTTTGTTATAGCGTTAATTCGCAATTTTTAAAATTATATTTTCTTTATTTGGGAATAAAATTATTGTTAAAGTTATTCTAATCATTACACTATTTTCCACAATAAAAGCATTTCACAGTTAATTAAACGTTAAAACATTAGCACAAGTTAGAACTGTAGCCATATTTATTTCATAGATATTTATCTCATAAAATCATCTTCTATACATACATATATATCCAGAGAGAGGAAACTAGCATTTATATTTGACAAAAACAACGCGATGAAGGCTTCCGATTAAAAACACCGCACTCAAATCAGTTCATTAAATTAGGAGCTACGGTGCTACAGATAGACACGTAAACTTATAGCCCCCTACGCTAAAAGAGGGATCTCTTTTTGCGTCGGGGGCTAATGAAAAATAAAAATGTTTAATATACTTAAACTATTTAGTTAAAACTTTAAACTATTTTTTCATATTTTTTATATATTGTTCCCAGATGTCCCACACCGGATGTAAGGGAATACGTAGACCTCGGTCTTATAGACATCGCCCATGGGAAGTATCAAGACGCGTATAACAACTTCGCGAGAGCTGCTGATCAAGAACCAACTAATATTATGGTGATTATGACTTTCTTTAGCTTATTATATTTCATTTTTCCGAGTGTGAATCGAACTCACAACCTGACCCGTTTACAATCGTATGCTTGTGCCTGTGGGCTGAGGAAGAGGGGGGCTGGGAGGTCCACGCTCACCCCAGAGTAGTCTTGTTCTCCCACCCCAGAACTTCTAGCATAAGAAAATATCTTTAGTTACGTACTAATGCTTGTGCCTCTGCGCCATGAGCGGCTTTAATAATACGTTCTTTAATTTATTACAGGTAGCTAATAACTTATCAGTATGTCTCCTTTACATGGGTCGTCTAAAGGAAGCAACAGCGGTCCTACAAAAGGCGATACAGTCTGACCCAGAAAGAGGTCTAAACGAGAGCCTTCTTATAAATCTGTGCACTCTATATGAGTTAGAATCCTCAAAAACGAATGAAAAGAAATTAAATTTGCTACGGATGCTGTGTAAACATAAAAGTGATACGATACCTAATGTGTTGGAATGTTTAAAGTTGACCTAATTTTTTTTGTACAGATAATTTTATTTATTACTTTCACGTTGTATACTGCATATACCAAGTAGACAGAAAGAGCAGTAGTGAGCTTAATTCGCGTTCGGGGTAAAATACTTTTTCAGTGCCCCCCATTCGAACCCATATAATTTCATATGTAAAATATATTCAGGAATTAATAAATGAATAAAGTCTTAGGCTAAGCTTAGCTTTAAATGAATGGTCCTTACATACTTAATTAAATCAATGTAGTGTATTATGTATTTGATTAAATACATATATTTAAATAGTTTTGCAGACCATTCGCAACCCCTTTGGAGGTAGCACACCACAAACTTCGTAAAATATTATCTTAGCAATTTTATGCATTGAAAATAAAAATATATATTTTATTAGTATTTAAAACAGTATTATGATAGAGGTTCCCTTTGTGTCGGATACAGCGAGAAGCCTTACACGATTATTTTAATAGCAAAGTAAACGTCCTTTTAAATATTATCAGATAATAATAGGATCTGAGATACAGAGGGGAGTGTCTTAACACTAGGTTCTCTCTGTCTACCCTGCTATATGCGGGATACAGTGTGAAGCTAAAAAAAAACTAGAATATCATTTTTGTTAAAAAAAAATTTGGAATCTGTAATTTTTTATTTAATTAGGAACTGTCATAACTTCCATTATAATTATCCTGCAAGATGGGTTGTGAATTCACTATCTTTTAGCTAATACTACAAGTATTTCAATTTGTATATTCAAAATAAATATATAAAATTAATATTCATTATTTAATTTTTCTATACCTTATATTTTTCCTTTTTACTTTTGTAAAAAGGAATAAAAAAAATACACAATTAAAAAGACTAGACGGCTATTTGGCAGGTCTATCATGGAAAACCATCCGTCTGCCAATTGTGGTAGATCGGGAAACTGTGCTTAATAATCTTTTTTTATTATACTATACTTTCAATTCTAATAAGGCCTTACATAGGCCTAGTTTTGTAAATTATTATTTCAGTAATTTTATAATTAAAAAATAAATATTTTATTGGTACTTAAAACAGTGTTATCTACATATTTGTAATGATTTTACTTGTTTGTGTCCATTCCATCTTAGCCTTAAGATGATAATTTAGTAGCAAATCTTAAGTTAAAGAATAAGAATAAGTGGAAAATAAATATTATTAAAAAAAATTTGCAATCTACATTTTTTTATTTAATTAGAAAGTGTCATAATTTATGTAATTATTCTGCAAGGTGGGTTGTGAACCTACTACCATAGATGGTAAAAATAAAACTCAAATAAAAAAAAGACTAGACTTGTGACAAAAATTTGTTTATTCATTAGAATTCCAAACATATTGCTTATCCAATTACTTCCAATTATCAATGATTGTTTCTAAGTGCCAAACAAAGTTTCACAGCTATTTGGCAGGTCTGTCATGGAATACCGTCCGTCTGCCAATTGAGGTAGATCAGGAAACTATACTTAATAACCTTTCTTTTTATTACACTCATCGTGCGAATAAGGCCTTATGTAGGCCTAGAATATGACACATTTATTGTGATTATCAAAGTTTTCAATTAGTTTCCTTATTAATAGTATTTTTGTAATGTCGCTAGTGTTCATAACGAGTTAGTATAAGATATTCTAATTACAATATGTGCTGTTGAATTGTTAAGACTTTTAACTTAATGCTCATAATACTCTTGATATTTAAATTTTAACAAAATATGTACTTTCATACTGATTTAAGAGTACTGAAATTTTTATTTTATTTATATTATCAGTGACAAATCCCAATTTTTTAGATTTTCTTCAAAATGAATATCACATTTTTCAATAGTAAAGTTTGACATAATTGTGATAATTTCATATTTACCACTTCAAGACTAAAATAATTTGTATGAAATGGTTCCATTTCAGTCAAAGCATAGCATTCTACATCCTACCTTAATATTTACATAAAGAAAATTGCATATCTAACAATACACTGACACAATACAAGTGTGCATTCTTTAAAACTAATAAATTGTTAAGATCTCAGATCATGATAACTGAAATTTAATTAATTGGCTTTAAAAAACACAGACTTGAGTATAAAATAAAAAAAAAATATTCGTCCATCGATAGTCCTATTTCTGATTGGCAGACAGAAATCTTTTGTAACAACCCTCCGAGGCTATCTTATCTGACATATATATGTAAGTATAGATACAAAATCACTGGTGTTTCATTGATTTACTTAAGTTCAATACATTTCTAATAATGATAAATGAGTATTAAGTAAGCATTATCATTATTAGCTTATTTACTAGGTGTACTTGAACTTGTAATTACTTATACTAGCTATCGAGCTGCCGAAGCTCTCGCGGTACAACATCATGTGTACGGGACATATTTACAAAATAAAAGTCAAATTCAAAATCGTTGCGTCCAAATAATACTCAGCGTCATAAAAACTGAAAACACCAAACAGTGATAGGTAAATGTTCCTTTAATTACAATTTAAGCCCTTAGAACAAGTGGTTTTGTAAAAAATATAACAAATCAATATACCAATTAAATATACAAATAATTAATTAATACAATACAAAAAATTATGAAAATACATCAACAATTTCAATGTCATTTATCAATTATGTGAAATATAAAGTACAAAACTATAATAATAGTACAGTTTTGAAATTTGGATGGGTAATAAAGAGTCAATTGAACCACCTTTTGTAATGGCCACCTAAGTTATAGTTCAAAAACTACCCTTGCGAGAATATTACTGTGTTCATTTACACCTAACCGAGGCAACCCTCATCTAGTTAAACATTCTGACGGCAGTCACTGTGATGTTTCTATAATAAATAAGTCCTCTTACACACTATAAAGTTTGAACGGAAGATTGTTCACAACCGATTACGACGGTTCCTTATAGCCCTAAGGCGCGCTCGGCGCGACTTTGCGGATTATATATCCCCATTCTGACTTATTCCAATCCTCTTAATGAACTCCTCCTGCAGCATCACTGTTTTAAGCATGTTTGGATGAGCACCATATGCTATGGTCTGGTCAGGAGTCGAGCAATATTGCTGGGTACCATCAGTCAAGATGACTCCTTGACCGTTGCTTAATGAGCCTCCGGACTCAATAGAGTTCCAGTATGATTCACTGGGTGAATTTGTGTTGACTCCTGGAGGAGGCGCCGCCGGTGCTCCTGTATACCTGAAGTAGGGATTCTTTAAGTCTAATGTATTAGAGGAAGAAATATTTGTTCCCTCCAAATTAATGTCCATTGTGACATCATAACTCTGTCTCTTATTAGCTAAAAGTAGCACACGGCCAGTTAGTGCTTGACCTTGTTTAGCAAAAATTGGTGTTTCCAGGAGGCATCTCACTTGGTACCAATGTGTAAGGGGTTCGGTGGGCGCTGTGGACAACCATATATGCTGTGTGCTCCCTGCAAATAACACATCGAACCAGAATGCTAGGCCATGACATGTACCTGACTGTGTCAGCTCAAATCTGAATGGAACTTCAATACGGTGGAGATCGGTTTCATTAGCATTTAAAAAATCTACCACATGTCTGACCGATCTTGCCATGCAGATGCGAACATCAAAAGTATCTACTATAGGTTGTCTAAAATACTCCTTCATTGCAGCAGTTCTTAATGCACTTAGATCCACTCCATGGAAACAAGCCTGATACCAAAAGTTGGCTTTGTTATATTGTTCCATAAACAATGCATCATCTGTAAACGGTGCTATGTGCAGGTCGCCGCGAGTAGGATACATGTTACCATTAGGTTTGAGCCATTTCTTGGCGTGCAAGTAAGTTTCTAACATACGTTCGTTGTAAAGCATGTAGCCCATGGGCTCAGAAATAATAACATCCACACTCTCTGGCAGTTCAATTTCTTCTATTTTCCCAGCGACGACCGTAATGCGGTCTTGCAGGCTGTTGGCGCGGACGAGTGCTTGAGCGTGATGCGCCATGTTACTCGCCTCCACCGCGTACACCTTGCGGGCTCCAGCTTGCGCCGCGAAAAACGACAAAATACCAGACCCAGCCCCGACATCTAAAATAACTTTGTTCTTGAAATCATTAATGTTAGATAAAATAGCACGCTGGTACGTGCTTGTCCTCACGTAATCCTGCATCATGTTCTGCTGCTGGCTCAAATAGCCGTAGAACTGAAAATATTGCATCGCCGACGAATCCTCCGTGCGCACCGTGAACACCGACGACGACCGGCCCGCCTTAATCTTGCTGACCAGTAAATGGAAACTCTGACAGTCAACATCTGAGGCGAACTTAAAAAACAATGTCTCATTATCTATCGTAAAAATGTAAGATTGTCCGGCGACGCGCGAACACTCGCTCTGGCTGTGGACGGGGAATTCTAACACCTCCTGGGCTAGCACGGGGTCAGCACGTATCACTTTAACACTTAGACCTTGCGGGTCGTAATCCACGTTTACGTTCGTAGGGAAGTTGAAGCGCGGTGTAAGAGCACCGTCATTGTTGACGGCGGACACCGTCACACCGCGAAACGTGTTCGCCATTTTTATAGCACTGCACGAACTCGATGCGTTTGTTTGGATATAATGCACGCGCACGGCAAACAAAGAGAAATGCCGTTGAGAAGTTTTGTAGAGGCCGGTGTAAAATCGATCACTCACAAACTTCCTCCCCCCTTGTGTCTATGGTTGCAGCGGCAGCGTGCTATTTACTTTTTTTTAACACGCGCATTTAGCAAAGGATAATCAGTAAACAGGGAGTTTTAAAAAATGTTAATAATTTATAATGGAGAATTATTTGCATTAAATATATTATTTACATCATTAAATTTTAAATAATTTAAAAGTTGTAGTGTAAAACTAGAATAATTCGCTACCTACCGTACACTAATAATAAATTTTTACTTTAGTTGATGTTTATTTACTTGTTTTATACAAAAATCACCGATCGAACTTACTAAAGTACTATTTATTTAACTTATTATTAAGTATTATTTTAAATATTCTGAAGTACTTCTCATAAAAAATCCTTAGATAACATGTATCCCAATTGTTTTTTTGTTAAGTTAAAGAAATATAAAAGAACGCTGTCTATGGATTTCATTTTTAATGCATCAAAGTTCAACATAAAATACGGTACGGTACCGAAAGGATAACGAGCTGTAAAGTGATTTTTAGTTTTAATCTGTTCATATACATTTACGATTTACGTTAAATAAATTTAAATTAAGTTTTATCTGTGAAAATTCTGTCATTTTACTGCTTAAAACGTCAATATAACGTCTGTAATCTGTAGCTGTCAAAATCACATTTATTCAAATATATTGAATTCGCCGTAGTTAGGTTACTGTAGTATTAACAATGTCGAAGAAAATTAAATCTTTAAAATGGCAATCAGTCGCTTTAGAGGGAGTTCCGCCGTCTATGTTCGATAATTTACAAGGTTTTGTCGGCTTAGAAGAATGTACAGACTATGGAATGGACAAAAATAATAAACGTAAAAAGAAGGTAAGTAGGTTATGTTTTCATTAATAAAATCATTGTTTTACATAGAAATATAGTGTAAATTCATAAAAGATTGTATAAAATATATGTAGTGCACACTAAAATACCAAAATCTCTTGAAGAGTTTTTTAAGGAAAGAACGTAATAGAATTTATTTCACATTTTAATGAAGGTAGTACTAACATTTTTAATAACATTTAATAATTTCTTAATGCATTGGTTCCAGCTTAAAATGTATTTTTTTATTATGTCCATAAATGGTAATGTTTTTTGTACTTCTACATTATTTATATTTATTTAACTATAATTTTATTTTATATTTAAGAATGCGGAACCGAAAAAGCGGAAACTTGAGAAAAGTCGTACACTAAATCAAAACTCGGAAGTACCACAGAAAAAAAATAAACTAAGCAATGGATTTGTAGTTGAATCATGTTCCAATATAACACCTTCAACAACTAACCAATTAGACAAACTAAGCAATAAGAAACGAGAAAATAATAAAAATAAGAATAAAAATGATAAGAAGAAAAGTAATGTAATCACAGATCCTGATAGAAAATTAATAGTTATAGATAAAAAAGTAAAAAAACCTAAATTAGGTGAAAATGTGTCAGATTTAAAATCCAATTTGACTCCAGAAGATATGTTGTCTTGGGCCGAGTTCAAATTACCTGAGGAATTAATAAAGGCATTAATGGAATTAGGATTTAAGAATCCAACAAAAATTCAGCAGTTATCATTGCCAGCAGCTATTCATGGTAATTAGGAAATTTGTAAATATATATTAAAGGAGGTCCAAGCTTACTTTCCACTTATGAGGGTAATCAGAAAGAATATAGTGCTAATATGTCCTATTTGCTACACACTGCATAAATCTTAGATATTGCTTGTTGAGTGGTATTACTCAATACAATAAATATTATTTTTCAGTGGGTTAAATGACCCACAAATATATTGTCAAACTACTAGTGCCTTGAGATGGTAGTAAAATTTTATGAATGACATGTAATAATATCTAATAATAAAAACATCCATTTTAAAATGATTAGGTTCATAATTTTTTTATATTTTTGTGCATTTGTGTCTTATCTACACATTAATTTCTCTGTTATAGGTAGAAGAGATATTTTGGGTGCAGCTGAAACCGGAAGCGGCAAAACATTAGCATTCGGCCTCCCTATTTTATCTGGTATTATGAAACTAAAAGAAAAAGCTTCTTTGAAAGGCCTAGATGTCTATGATATACTTTATAAAAAGAGTTCAGTAAGAAAGAAAGAAGTAAATGAGGTAAAAGATAAAAAAGAAAAGAAAAATAAGAAACAAAAGAAAAGAAAAGAAGTACGTAAAGTAGAATCGTGTGAAGATGGTTACAGTAGTGGTGAAGAAAATGATAGTAAAAAAAATAAAAATGATGATAATGGTTTTGTAGACGAATATGATGTTCCGATGAGAAAAAGAGAAGAATCGGCCGATGCAGGCAATGATAGTGATGATGATAATAACTATTTACATTTATCAGATATGTTAGATTCGGATGATATGGAGACAGGTGATGATGAAGAAGAATTAGATAGCGAAAATAATGAAAATGGATCTGATGATGAACTTGATCAAAATGATTCTGATTATGATGAATTTGAAGCAAAGGAATTTGTTCATGACAATGAACAAAATGAATTTGATCGTGAACATGAACAAAATGAATTTGATCATGAACATGAACAAAATGAATTTGATGATGAAGTTGACGAAGGAAATGAAACTGATGGTGTTGATGAAGTTGATGAAAGTAATGAAGGTATAATTTTATTTTTTTTATGTTAAAGAGCAGAAATGAAATGAGTGATAGATTTTATGAATATATGAATATCGAGTGTACATAATGTAACTTAAAATTTAACAATATAGCATTTGTCTGTAAATGCCATGGTTGTAGGTCTGATTTTAACTTGGGGGAATATGTTATTTTCATCCCCTGCTCTGGTATTAAGACAAAGCGCGACAAGTTTCGCCACACGCAATTGCAGTGTGGACAGAGTATCTTAACACTAGGCCTGCCTAATATGTTGGTAATTATATTAAAACGACTAACGCGACAGTTATGGTTTCGATCCCCACTCGAGGAAGTGAAATATTTATTTACGTTTATATTTCCATTTCTTCGCTCTGGTGTAGAGGCAAAGCGCGGCGTTGATTTCTGCCACTCAACACGCAATGCCTCCAGCATTCGGCAGGAACGGGGTGTCTTAACACTAGGTTCCCTCTGCCTACCTTGCTGTGAGCGGTATACAGCGTAAAGCTGATCAAGGCAAAAGTCCGACATTGAGTTCCGCCACTCAACACGCATTGCCTCGAAAAATTTTGCCGAAAATGGGGAACATTTTCGCCTTCGTTCCCCAGGTTCCCTATGCCTACTTTGGCTACGGGAGGCAACATGAAGCTAAAAAAAGGAACAATAAAGAGGATTGGATGGAGTGCCTTATCTAAAGATTCTCTCTGTCTACCCTGCTATGCGGAATAAAACGTTAAAATAAAAATATGGAATATAATACTTTTATAAACAATTTCATTAATTTTCTTTTATTTTTCTAGGTGTAGGTTGTGTGAAAGTAATAGATAACATAGAAATACCGGGTCAGGTTATGGTCAAGACTGGGAAACCATTATACGCCTTAATACTAACACCGACGCGAGAATTGGCCATACAAATAAGTAGACATTTGATCGCCGCTGCTAAATATACAGGTTAGTTTTTTATTAGCATCTCGCTATGCTATATGCGGAATATATTCCGCACATAGCATGGTACGCAGAGGTTTAATTCCGCGTGTGGAAATCGAACCCACCTATGAGAAAAAAAATGCATGAAAATAATTCCAATTGCTTGCATAAAAATATTTGAACTTTTGTATATTTTAATTTATTCCAGGTATAAAAATAGCAACAATAGTAGGCGGGATGGCGGCAGTAAAACAAGAAAGAGTATTGAAATCCGGCCCAGAAATTGTGGTAGCTACTCCTGGAAGGTTATGGGAACTGCTGAGCCAAGGACAACCACATTTACAACAATTGCCTTCGGTAAAGTAAGTCTTTTTTCTTTTTTTTTCTTTAGTAACACAAACTGCGGCATTAGGTTCTGTCACTCAAGCATTAGGTGTGGTAAGTGTTTTCAAATGAGTAGATAGGAATGAATGATTGATTTTTTAAAAAAAGAATTAGCAGGATTCAAAACGTTTGCAAAGCATTAGTGGTCAAAGTTTGAACGATTTTCAAGAGGCGCAGATTCAAATCCCGCTCCGCCGTATTTTTTTGTTTTTTATAAAAGTATTTTTCTTTCCTCAGTGTAATACTTTAGAAATAATAGAAATAAATAAATGCTTTAAAATAACTTTAAAAATAATAATTACATAGCAAAGCGGCCGCTTAGCTTAGAGTTACCTCAATCGCTGGGATTTGGCGGAAAGTATAGAACGGAAATGTCCTAATGAGAAAACAGTGTTTTAACAGTAAAATTCCCTTTGCCTACCCAGCTTTGTGCTGGGTACAGATGTGCGAAATGCTAAAAAAAATACAATAACCATTTTTTTTCCTTTTCCATAGATTTCTAGCCATAGACGAAACAGACAGGATGATAGAAAGAGGTCACTTTGAGGAATTACAGCCATTATTGGAAAGACTTAATTCGGATGAAACACACAAAAATGCTCGACAAAACTTTGTGTTTTCAGCTACTTTGACTTTGGTGCATGATTTACCTGGACATATGAGAGGGAAGAAGGTAATTGTAATAGTATATTAGTAGTCTAAAGACGTCGTCGCGCAGGGGCGCATGCGTGTAAACGCGACGGTTGTGGGTTCGATTTCCACTCGCGGCAATGATATAATTAATATTTTCATTTCCTCTCTTCGCTAACGAGGCAAATGGGATATGAATTGCCTTTAGGTAACTAGGCCCGCTGCCTAACCTGATATGTGCGGAACACAGTGCGAAACTAAAATATAAATATTATATATAAGTAAAAGAAAGATAATAATGGTATTATTATTATTTACGTTTTGTTATCAGGTAACGAAAAGAGGCAAAATATTAAATCGTAAAATAGAGAAAATGACACCTCAGCAGAAAGTGAAGAGATTGGTCACCATGATCGGCATGACGGATCCTAAAGTTGTAGATATTACTACGCAAAATCTAGGTAAATTATATTTAAGTTAAATTTTTAATGACACGTTTCCTCGAAAAAAGAATGTGACTACCCAGGAGCTTATTTTATTTCAGAAAATTCTGGATAATAAAAAAATAAGGTTGAAAAACACAAACTCTCGAAAGTTTTTTATTCTTTCACAATTCTTTTGTATATATGTGTATATATAAATTAACCCAAGCGGGAATTGAGCCTATAATCATCACGAATACAGTTAGTTAAATTTAATAGTTTTAAATAAATTTTCTTTTATTATTTCTTCTTACTTCAGGTACAGCAGAAACATTAACGGAATGTAGAATTACTTGTTCCTTGGATCAAAAAGATGGTTATTTATATTATATATTGAAAAGACATCCAGGAAGAACTATTGTGTTCTGCAATTCCATTAGTAGTGTTAGAAGGTATAAATAAAATTTGATATTATGTTTCTAAATATAAAATTTGAGACCCCTCATTCCAATTTGGATTACAATGAATTATTTTAAGTGCCTCGCTCAGGTAAAAAGACCAAAGAAGTTGGGTTGAGTTGGGTTCCGCCGATCAACACGGAGTGTCATAAATTCGGCTGAACGTAGAGAACAGCACTCTGTTCTCTTGACACTTCCTTCCTACTACCCAGCTACGTAGTGAAGAATATGTTTTTAATAGATTTCTTTTTATCTCAACAGATTAGCTCAATTACTTACACTATTGAAGTGTAACCCGCTACCGTTACACGCGAGTATGCCTCAACGACAAAGACTTAAGAATTTAGAAAGGTAATCTATTTATTATTTACTAGGGACGAACTCGCGGCTTCGCCCTCTAGAATTACACACTTATCTAGCAATCTGAGTTACTTTTGTGTTCTAATAGTATTATTACTTGAAAAGAGAATAATATTTCAATGTAAAGAGTATTAAAAATTAAAGTTTCAAATTACAAACAGATATTGTATTTTTTATGAAACTATTGAATTAGTAGAAACACTAAATGTTAGGGAAGTTTGCCAAATTACAATAGTTAAAACTGAATTTGAATTGGTTAAGCCATTCCTGAGTTAAGCGCGCACAAACACACATACTAAGAGACATACAATAGAACGTTGATAAATTCCCTCAATAATAGTGTTTCTTCCAAATTTTCAACAAAATCAATTTACATTATATTAAAAAGAAAAAAATAGCTAAAAGTGTTGATTATTAATTTTTAAATTAATTTAAAATTAATATCGTCATTATTATATTTATTTATTCATCTTTTATTTGCTGTATTTAACTGACTTAGTTATTAATTCAATTGTACGCTTTTTTGTATATTTGAACGTATACTTTCTGTATATTTGTTTACGCGATAACTCAAGCACTTATACATGGAATTTGATTCTTTTTTGTTTGCATGGTACCTCATGTACAGGTGGTCCTATTTAAATTTAATAGCATTTTTAGATAATACATACTGCATAAATATAAAATTATTTGTATTTAAGTCCATTTATGCTGCCCTTGCTGTATCTAACAGCGTAGAATTTTTTTTACATTTTAGAATTTTTATTACTTTTGATTATTTTCTTCCCGAGAGAACAATGAGTAAAAGTTCAGAAAATCTATATCTATCTAATCTTAATTTTTTAACTTCTATTTACAACATTCTCCTTCAGGAGTGAGATGTGACCTATATATTTTTTATAATATTTCTATTCTTAATATAATAGTAAGTTAGTCATTTACACCACATCTTAATTTATAACAACTTTCTATTTATTTTTCGTCAGATTTAGAGATGATCCTCACGGTGTATTAGTGGCCACGGACGTAGCGGCCCGAGGTTTGGACATACCTGATGTAGACCATGTCATACATTATCAAGTGCCTAAAACTGCTGAGGTTAGTGACTTACTAGTTTAATTAGTTAGTGAATTAGTAGTTTAGGGAATCTTTTTATTTTAGCATATTTTAGTAATAGAACAAAGAAGTGAAAAATACACTACCAAATATTCGTGGTATTTGGTAGTGCATTGCATTGCCAATGTTAAGAGTAGCGAAACTGAACGCCGTGATTTGTCTCGTTACCACAGTGAGGAAATGAAAAAAATAAAAAATCAATGGCAATCGAACTCACAACTGCCGCGTTAGTCTGTAATGTCATTTCTTCTTACATAACTACAATTCTAGCTGAAAATTTCAGTATATTTAAAGTATTTTATATGTTATTCCAGAATTATGTACATCGTAGCGGTAGAACGGCTCGCGCTAACAAAGAAGGCTTAACAATATTGATGATGGAGCCGGCTGAAGCTTATTCTTATGCGAAATTATGTAGGACTTTAAATAAAAGTAAGTTTAGTTATTTTATGTTATTATTATCATATTTTTAGTTTGTTCCCGCTGTAATTCGCATATAGCAGGGTAGGAAGAGGGACCTGGTGTTAAGACACTCCATTCCTCACTTTCCGTAGAATTTTCGATGCATTGCGTGTTGATTGGCGGAATTCAACGCCGCGCTCTGCCTTGTTATCAGAGGAAAAAAATGAAAATATTAATACTATAAGATTCCATTTCCCCGAGTGGGAATCGAACGCACAACCTTCGCGTTTCATAGTCACAAGCTGGTGCCTGCAATCATTATACAAATGATCGCAGGTATTGCTAGATTATGTGATTAATGAGATGAGAGACATTCATGAGATTGCAAAGGATGATGTGATAGAATACTTTACTCTTTCCATTCTTCAAATTCTTAGTTTAATTTTTTATAAGTTTTCTTAAAAAAAATGATTATATGAATTTTGTTTTTACTTACAAATATTTACTGTACATGTTTCAGCATCGGAACTAGCAACGTTCCCAGTATGCGCCTCCTCACTTTCACCTATAAAGGAAATAATAAAAATTGCAAGAGATCTCGATTCTTTACTACTAAAAAAGAAACGAGCGACGCAAGCTCAAGGATGGCGGGACAAAGTGGCGAAAGACATGGATATAATAATAGATGACGACGATGTGTATCCTTTTTGACTTTTTTAGACAGAAAACCTAGTATTAATTATATGTTTTCCTTTTTTTTTAGCTTTCCCGTGTATAGGGTAGGCAAAAGGAAACTAGTATTGAGACACTGTGCTTCACGCACCGCCCGTCCCAAATTTCGAGACATTACGTGTTTTGTCTTGTTATCAGAACAAGGAAATGAAAATATTTAAAATTCACTGCCCCGTGAGGGAATCGAACCTTGTACCGTCACGTTTGCAGTTACTCACTGTGCCATTGCGCATTTACACACATACAAATTAAATTATCCTTAACCAAAAATAAACAGTCCTACAGCAAAATTCGATCCCACCATAGACAAAGCGGCAAAAACTAAGAAACGTCAACTAGAACTAATGATGTCCAGACCTCTGTTCCCGAAAGGTTTCTCATTCAAATATCCAACTTTAAATCAACCTGATGCGTTAGTCCAGACTACTGAAGACGCTTTGCAGGTAAGGAAATGAAATAAAAATAACTTTCTTTATAAAATTATGTTATATTTCTTGATGTTTTGACTACGTCACGGATAGTTGAAAAGTTGTTTTTGTTATTACGATATATTTTGTTTCCCGTCCGATTCATTATAATAATAGCTTGTAATATGTTACCAAGAAAGCCAAGGACGGAGTAATTTGGCACTAGGTTCTTTCCCATTAAGCCACATCTGTTTCTCACTAAATAAAAGGAATATTTTTAAAGATAAATATATATTTTTTTTCAACTAATTTACAGGTAATGAAAAAAGCGTTAGAAACGGGACAATTGAAAAAAGAAAAACGTAAAAGTAAAAATGAACCATTACTAAAGTTACAGAAAATATTTAAACAAGAAAGAAAATCTAAATAACTATTTTTATTATAAAAATAATACTTTTATTTATATTGTTCTCCTTTTTTACTTTAGTACTTTATTAAATAATAGTTAAAATTTAATAAAAATATTTTATTATTAATATCTCACATATAGGAGAGTAGACAAAGGGAAAAGATACGACACACCGTTCCCTAATTTCTTTCCCTTCCTAAAACTTGTTCATTCGGAGTTCAATACTGCGTTTGATATTGCTACCAATATGGAAAAAATGTAAATAAGGTATTCCACCGAGTGACAATGAGAACAGCGATGGTTGTGGATTCGATTCCTACTTGACTGATTTCTATGAATTTACTCGCGAATCTTAAAATTAACACTTAACAAAAACACATTGCTAAGGTAACACGAGTTGAAGTAATGACGAAATTCATACAAGTGATACATGAATACATTCTTTACAATTTACTTTAAATTTATAACTTACTAGTGGGCCCGGACGCGGCTACGCCCGCGAAAATATAAGCCTAAATAATTAAAATAAGTTAAAAAATAATAATAAGTGGAGATTTATTATTAGAAAAAATATCTGAGTAACCGAAATGAACAAACAAAAGAAGTAAAAGTAACTAAAGGAAATTCTTAATATTAGAAAAAAAACCTAAAGTTTGCTGTGCGCGCGTACTAATCATTTTTCTATATTAAATAATTATTAATTTTTGCGAACAATATTAAATAAAATCTCAAATGATTAAAATTATGATATTTTAAGTGTATAACATCGGTATAGATAACTGAGATAAATTAATTATAAGCAGCAAATAATTACATAAAAAATAATAGTAATTCGAAAATCTATAAAAATTTACATAATCATCAAAGTCATCTGCCCGTTCGCGTCGGTCATACTCATACTATGCCGCTCGAAGGCTAGGTCATTTGGAATCAGTCACATGTTAATTATTTATTAGAGTGTTATACAGTAAACTATAATTTCCATCTAGATGAAACGCTAAAAGTGACTATTATATTTATTTTCATAAGGATGAATATCAAATTATAGAAATCATCTAATTTTTGTTAATGTATACAAATCTATATCGGCGCGCGCCATGTATGCATTAAGCAAACTTATTTTGGGTGACGTTTTCTTACAACAGCAAACTTTGCAAGCCGTTGCTTAGCAACGCGTAGCGACGATTGTTATTAACATGGCGGAATAAATTCCTTGTCAAATTAATTATTTTAATATATTGGTATATAACGAAAATATTACAAATATGAGAAAAAAAAGTATCCTATGTTCATCCCGGGACCCTCAAGTATCTCTATATGAGTATTTTATCACAATTAAATTAGCGGTTTGGCCCTGATTGCGTAAAAGACAGACAGACAGACAGACAGACAGACAGACAGACAGAGTTACTTTCGAATTTATAATATAGGTATGGATAAATCTGTTATTTTTGTATAGAAATCTACAATAAACAATAATGAATAATACATTTTACAGTCCGATATTAAAATTATTATATAAAACTAAGATGTGATATTTAAATATTTATAATTCTGTTTATGTTACTATTTATTTATATTAATAATAGTATTTAAAGATTAACAAATATCTATTAATATCTAAAACTACGACAGTTGTATAACGTCTAGATACGCTCGTTTAGTCCGCGATCGGTGATTGGTGAACATCGCGGCGACGCGAACATTAGTATAGAAATGTGTTCGAAGTTTGAAAATAAAACGTTTTGGTTTTGCGTTGCGCATGTTTTTACATGTCGCGGAACTCAACGTCGCGCTCTGTAAAATCAGGCAGGCCAAATAAAACAACATTCATTAGCCGAGCCAAAATCAAATCCACAACCAATGCGTGTACATATTATGTACACGCCTTGGTTGTCCCACAGCAGCACAACGGTCTCCTGGTATATTCATCTATCTAATAATAAATATTTCTTCACTTTTTTTGTTTTGTATAAAAGCGATTAATTCGATAGAGTTTGTAAGTATTGTTATTTAATATTATCTAATTAAGAATTACACCTTAATGTTAAACTTTTGAGGAATGTAGCTTTCATACAAAACAAAAAAAAATGAATTTGACCAATAGTTCCAGAGATCTTAGCGTTTAAGCAAATAAACAAGCTCTTCCGCTTTATTATATTATTATAGATTAATGAGATTCATTTGCAATTCTTTTGTGATAACCTCTAAATTGCATTGACTGAGAAACCCTCGCCCCAGTGCACCACAATGACCTCAACTGCAATAAAGTATCACCTCTTCTAATATCAACTATAAACAATGGTATTAGTTCGCTTTCATAAGCAGATGTTTTAATTTTAAAGTTTTCCTTGATCTTTCTAGTACTACTAAAATTATAAATATGAAAAATTGTGAAAATGAATGTTTGTTACACTTTCACACAAAAATAACTGATCAGTTTGAGTAGACTTTACACTATCTGTATTAGTACCTATGGACTGAATTCAAATTCAAAATATTCTTTTTTCAAAAAGACTATTATAAGCACTTTTGAATTGTCGAATGAACATAAGGTAAGTATACCTAAACAAAAAGCTACCACCGGTTCGGAAGACAGTTCTGCTGACAAGAGCCGGCAAGAAACTCAACAGCATTTCAATGTCAATGGTATAATTTAATTATTACATTAGCTGGCAGCTATCATGCACGATATTCAATAGACATTAATTCAATACATCTTTATCCTGTAAATATTTAAAACAAATAGTATTTTTGGAAGGTTGGCTATACAACACATATGACTTTTTTGACGTTTCTAAAACCCCTTGTAGCGGTTTTTCTACTAGAGCAAAGCAATGCAAATCATTCTTTTTACTGAGTGAAAATCAAACCCAGAACTCGGCAGCGTACCTGTAACAACTCCTTTGGTTTTACAAGAGATGACCCGTACACTCGTCTGCCTTTTCTAGTTTAAGTGTTATTCCCGACTGCTACTGGAGAGTTATTTACTTATTTTATAAAATTACTTGTGTCTTTTCTGTAAAAAAGATTGTAAACCTGTTAAACGCTTGTGCCACTGCACTGCCTTTATTCCATACACTAGGTATATAATAAATATTTCATTATTTGATTTTGATATAGATAAAAAATATATTGAATAAATAAATATTTCTGTTGGTGGATTTAAATCAATTTTCACATCAGTCATAGTCATGTGTTCAAGCGTAGCAGTCGTTGTATTGTAAGTTAATTTACACATTCAAGTCTATTGTATAAAATGTAATAATTTATCAGTTTTTGATTGTAGCTTATATTGTCTAAAAGCTAAAAGTTTTGAAAGATAATTTTTAATTTTTACTAAACAAAAGAACAGTGAATAAAATAAGAATTTTTAATATATCACTCAAAATCTAATGTTATGACGTATTTTTAGTGCGGAGTACCCTAACATAATGCAACGGAAAACTAAAAAGAAAATGATTTTTTCATCCGTCTGACCCTTTATCTCGAGAACGCTTGGAGATATGGGGTTAAAATTCAAACCGTAGACTCAAACCCACGGCCCTATAATTTCCTGATAAAAACATATTTGCATATTTACTTAGAAGAAAGATATGGCCGTTTATATTGCAAAAAACGCGTATTTCGACCACTGTAAAGGGAATCAAAATTAATAGGGTGCTTCTAGTTAACCTAGAATTATAAAATTTGTTAGCATTATCTACAGATAGTACTAATTCAGGGAAAAATTCGAAAAGTATACATTTGTCGTTCTATCCTAAAAAAATAAAGGCTTAAATAGCAAAAAAGACGCGTATTCCGACACTATAAAGTAAATCAAAAGTTTTTTTTATTTCTTATTGTGACCATACACGTGGGTAGGTTGCTGCGACCGCGTCTTGTCCTGTCTTCGTAACGCGCTCCAGTTTACACAGCTTTAACTTATTAACTACTTATGTAATAAAATCTAACAATCTGAATGACACCTACACATTCTATATTTCTTTATACAACAACTCAGCCTTTTAAAGTGTTGGTTGAGACTTTACGCTATTAAATCAATAAGTGAATGTCACAAAAGAAATCTGTCTTCACAGACTGACTGACCAACAGACTTAGGATCGTACCTATTGTAGGGTGCCACCAATTCCACTAAGCCGTATCGAAGAACAAGTTGCTGATGATAATTTTGGCTTTTTGGATGAGGGCCTTTCCAGGTTGATGAAGATAACCCGCTCGATATCTTTCGTAATATGTCTCTGGTAGTTCCTTGTCTATGACTTTGTCATAATTGCACACACAACACCTTCAGTTTTCCCTAAAAGATGCCCGAATTATCACCAAGATAAAGGAAGCAGTGTCCACGCCCGAGCCCATTAGGGATCCACACATAAAAACTTTTAGGCCTCATCTTCACCATACCAAAGGGCCAGATACACACACTCACCTAATACTGCTAGAATTCAGGCAAGGCAGTACGCAAGGCAATTAAGAAACCGTTAATTGCAAAATGTTCGAAACGTCGGTTTCCAAAAATGTCATCACATCATCACACACACTCACATTTCCATGGCTTTTCTTTTGGTGATCACTTTCCAGGGCACTGTACGGTGTATAAATACTATATTATAAATTAATTTTATATTTAAAAACTATTTACACATGCATCTATATATATACATTTCAGATCAATCACAATTTTTCATGGCAGTTACAGTGCTGATTTGGATTTTCCACCAAACTTCAAGTTCGGTGCATCGACATCGTCATATCAAATTGAAGGAGGGTGGAATGCAGATGGTAGTTTATGTATTTATTATTTTAGTAGTATTCAAATTTAAACTTTCATAAAAAAAATAGTAATATTATTTTATTATTCTTTCCTCAGGCAAAGGTCAACATATGTGGGACAAACTAGTACACGAACATCGAGAAAGGATCAAAAACAATGCCACTGGTGATGTCGCTGCCGATTCTTATCATCAATGGAAAGAAGATGTAAGGATCGCTACAGAACTAGGCCTTCAATTTTATAGGTGAAGTTTTGGTATCTTTACTTTCTAACAGGATTTTACTTCACTCTTACCTAACAATATAAGAAAATCATAAATGCCATTTTGCGATTCTTTTAATATTCGGATACAGCGCCTATCTCTGCCCTTGAAGCAAAAAGCGCGGCGTTGAGTTCCGCCACTCAACACGCAATGCTTCCAGATTTCGGCGGAAAGTGGGGAACGGAGTCTTAATACTAGGTTCTCTCTACCTACCCTGCTTTGTGTGGAAAGTCTCTATATAATTTTTGTTTTAGATTTTCTATTAGCTGGCCGAGAATACTGCCGACAGGTTTTCCAAATAAGATAAACCCTGCTGGAGTCAAATATTACAGTAAATTGATAGATGCCTTACTCGCTAATGGTATAGAACCTGTCGTTACATTGTATCATTGGGAATTGCCTGTTAGGATACGTGATCTTGGTAAGTGTTGCTAAATCCAACAAACACCTATGTAAATATAACGATGGGTCTTAGGTTAGATTATGGAGGTGGAGAATAGGAAAAACGGAGTGCTTGACACTAGTTTCTCTACCACACCATAAATATTTTCAGGTGCCTGGACAAACCCTTATATAGTGAATTGGTTCGGAGATTACGCGAGGGTGGTTTTTTCACTTTACGCTGACCGAGTTAAGACATGGATAACTATGAACGAAGCCATATCCATATGCGATTATTCATATATCGCTGGGCTCTTTGCTCCAGGAATAAAGGAACCGGAATTTGCACCTTATCTGTGTAATAAGCATATTTTACTTGCACATGCTACGGCGTACAGGATTTATGAAAGGGAGTTCAAGCCGCTGTACGAAGGTCAGTAATGCATATAATAGTTTTTCCTTTAGTAAGCCATCAAAAAACAAAGTGTCCACACACTCCTGGTGGATCAACAGAGATGTATTTTTTTATATTCTCATAAAAAAAAAATTAAAAGTTATTGACATTATGTTTATAACGATGTATGTCAAAAATATTGCTATTATTATTTTAAAAGGCGTCCTGGTCTAATTTAATTAATTTTGTTTTGTTATTGTAATTAACTCTAATTCAAAAATGTTTCTAATTTGAAAGTAATTTTCTAGCCAGAATTTCATTTGCTAATTACGAATTGTGGATTGAACCTGCCACACCCGCTGATGAGGAATTGGCAGAACTTGGAAGAGAACATTCGGTAATAATTTTGTGTGTAATCGTATGACTAGCTATTATTAAAAGAGTCAAATAAATAAAACTTATCACATAATTGTAATTGTAGATAGGTAGATATTCGAATCCTATATATTCTAAAAATGGTGGATGGCCGCCGTCAGTTGAAAAGCTGATGCTGGAATACAGCCTGAAACAAGGATATAATATGTCAAGACTACCGGCGTTTACCCAAAACGAGATTGAATTTATTAAAGGTAAGTAATTCTATCTATATAAATAAATATTGTATTGCACATACACATTTTAAGTGCCCAAGTCTCTAGCTGCAGGATGTACCATCATATTTATATCATCAATATCATCATATTTATCATATTATATGGATTATTTGCGTTGGACCGACCAAATTAAAGCTGCAGTAGGGGGACCCTTACATGTGTACCCGGCTTTCAGCCAGTAGAGATAAGTGGCGAATGCTTGTGAGGCGAGTAACATCTGCCGCTAATGTCACTTTGTGATGACTACGACTGCTCTGACAAGAGTGTTACGACAAGGAAGAAGATGGATTATTTATTAAACACAAAAAAATATGTTTATATCCAAATAGTACCTCCTGAGATTAACACGTTCAGCTAAACCAAGTCTTTAGCTTTACAATATTTTACAATACTATGTATACATATATGAAAACATATAAAAAAATTAGATTCCATGTAACTAGTATTTGAACGTGTACCTTTTTCCACTGCTTCAAGCTATATTCCGCATGTAGTAAGGTAGGCAGAGGGAGCCTAGTGTTAATACCTAAAGTAGGGGACTTTCCGCTTAATTCTTGAAGCATTTGGTGCTGAATGGCGGAATTCAACTCGACCTGTACTTTTTGTTACCAATAATTGTTAAGATTATGAAAATTTTCACGGCACGATAAGAATTTAATACTTAATCGACCCTAGTCATTAACTTGGATGGATTTCAAGAAAAATAATAGAAAATAACATTGAATTCAAATCCAATGGCGTGAAAATATTCATATCATTAAACGGTGTTGAGTAGCAGAATTCAACGCTGTGCTTTGCCTCGTTACCAGAGCGAGGAAATGAAAATATTAAATATTTAATTTCCTCGAGTGGCAATCAAACCAGTTATATAGTAAATATAATTTTAGGCACATCAGATTTCTACAGCGTCAACCATTACTCGACAAGTTTGATTCGACCAGCAAAGCCAGGTGAGGATGCCGGAATATGGGTTGTCACCGGATCTCCGGAACTGAACGCTGTGCTGATGGCACCTCCAGATAGTGAGGGTTATGGTCCATTTCCTTTGTTAGTGGTAAGTATAACGTTAAATTGTTGTTACGTGTTCCTATTCACGCATTTACGTAGTTGATAGTGGGTTCGAATCATTAACTGAAAAATCAAAGCTCCATTTCTTAGAAAAGGTTTATTTTTTTCATACTTAAAATGACTGACTGTCTTACTGAAATTACCCAAAATATTTTTCATGCATGATATATTAATATGGGAATGAAAAACTTTATTATCACCGTATTTAAAAATTTACGATTTGTTTAGCTTTCCACTGTATCCCTTATATAGCACGGCAGAGGGAACCTTGTATTATTATAAATAAACAATTTTTGCTGAACCGATTTTTATGGGACTACCACTGAAAAATAAAAGGAATTGTGGAGTAACGGAAAGTCCCAAAAGTCCCGGGAAAAAGCCGTGTTTGTCGTTATATCTAAATATAAAATTAAATTATTTTTATTAAATATGTTAATTATTCTTTAATAATGTTTTAGGTTTATCCTAAAGGAATTCGCAGCCTATTGTCATGGATAAGGCAGAAGTATGGTGAAATGGATATTATGGTATCGGAAAATGGGTACTCTACTAACAGCGTAGGTCTGGTCGACGAAGACAGACTTAATTATATAAAAAAGTATCTAGAACAGGTAACTTTATATTTATTACTAGCTACTACTATTATATTATATACTACTATTATATTATTTATTATTAGGACGCGCGCAGCTTCGCCTGCTTATTTGCACCCTTAGGGGTGAATTCTAATAAACCATAAAACATTTGTTCATAGAAATATTTTTAAGAGTTTAAATTTCAAATTTTATTAAAAGTCGGTAGCGAGTTTTTGCAATTTCAAGATTATAGGTCAACGGGAAGTATAATTTAAGATTGCAGGCACTCATTTTATATGAAACAAAAACAAATAAAAGTTTGTGATGATCTTATCCTTTATTTGTAATAATACTTTCTCACGTCCCAAAATCCTAATTGTGAGTCCATGGGAAGTATCGGTATCCTATAGGTTTTGATTACGCGGCGAATTTCATACAAAATGCAACAAATTTGATGCATAATATCTTGTATTTTTTGACTGCGTTGACTTAGAAGGTTTCGTCTACGCTTCAATGGACCTTAGATCTAAATATTTGATATTAATTTTAGATTGATATATCTACGCCATCTCGAGATAAATAGTCTTGATAGACGGAGAACAAAGGGATTCTATAATAGTTCCGTTTTTACCTTTTACCTTTTTGGTACTCGAGAAAATAAAAATTAGAAAAATTACAGGTCTTGCTATCGATTAAAGAAGACAAGGTGAACGTAATAGGATACTCGGTATGGTCCCTCATAGACAATTTCGAATGGTTGGATGGTTTTACGTAAGTTCTTTTATTTAATTATATCAGTATTAATAGTTTATTAATGTTATACCTATTAAAAATACTTTTTAAATAATAAGAAATACGTAATTTTATTTATTTCTTTATTTGTACACTACTTATACAAGAATAATGTAAATTAAATAAAGTAAAAAGCTCATATAAAAAATCTACGACGGAACGTGATTGATGTACCTTGTTCACAGGAAATGTAAAAACCTTTTACATTTTCGAGACCATTTTTTATTTTAATGAGTTTGGCGAAATAAAAACAAAAATATACTGATTATTCATTTATTTAAAAAATGAAAAGTAACAAATTAAAATTATTATTATTTTAGAACAAAATTTGGCCTGTACGAAGTGGACTTCGAACATCCGAACCGTACGAGAACTCCAAGGAAGTCTGCCTACTATTACGCATGTGTTATAAAGAACAAATCTTTAAATATAAGTAATGAATGCTTTAATGAAGAATATATTAGAAATTACTTCCAAATTACACCACAAAATGGTGGTAGAAGGTTAAAGAGTGGTGGAATTTTAGTTTTAATATGTATATTATATACATTTCAATAATAGTTGTTAAGTTTTAAATTTAAATATTTCGATTTTTCGAATAACTCGTTCCTTTAGATATTCTTATACGATTGTTACGTCTTCTAATGTTAGCACTTCCGTAGATGTCTTCGTGACGCTTCTAGAACACTATCTGGATGTAAATACGAAGGTTTCTTTGCCTACTCTTTTATATTCAGGAAAAAACTAATTTGTCGGTTCGATTCCGACTCCAGAAAATTAAATATTTAATATTTTTATTTCCTCGCTCTGGTTACGGCGCCCCTCAATACACAATGCCTCCAGAATTCGGCGGAAAGCAGAGAACTAAATTGTCTTAATAGGAACGGAGAGTCTAAACACTTGGTTCCCAAGTTTTCCCTGCTTACCCTGCTATGTGCGGGATACGTTATATAGCGTTAAGCTAAAAACATTTTTTTTTAACGTGAACCCAAATAAAACGCAAAGTAAATATTATTCGCATCTCATTTACGTCATAGTGTCGTGCTATTATGAAGCTTAGATTGTTTTTAAAAGTATTCTAATAATAACAAATATTATGCTCATGAATTGTTATCTGCTTTTTTTTTTGTTATTTATGAAGCTATTTATAGTTTAATATGAAAACATATTTTATTTTTACAGTTCCTTTTTTCTTTTCCTTATTTTTATAGAATTCGTCAATATTATTATACCTACGTTATTCAGTAATATACATATAATATACCTATATAAAAAATACATAAAGCTTTATTTAATGTACGCAGCTTTTATTTCATCCGCAATGGGAAGTTTTGTCATGGTATTGGATCTTCTGTACCACAATGCTTAAAGACAAAAGTTTTGTATCAGTGTGTCCTACTTGTTATGATCTATGGAGCTCATCGTACGGCTGGTCCACAAATACGCGCTATGCTCGGCGTTTCTCTGGCTGAGGGAATTGTATATGCGCAATGAAGTAATTTGCTAGGTATCAAAGTCACCAACTTTACGCGTAGAATCACCATGCACAAAAAGTGCAGGGAAGAACTGAAATTTTTAGATAGACACAAGTTGTACCTTAACAAGCACAAATTTAACTTGTACAAACACTATTTTGTGGGCTGAAATTCGTATATAATTATCAATTTCATTTTGCCGCTCTGGCAGAGTGCTCTGTCTTAACACGTTCCTTCTGCTTCTTGCAATGTATGAATGGGAAAAACCATGAAGCTGTGTTATTTTATCAATTTCATAACTTACCTATTAATTAATATTAGATATAATTAATAATTTCAGTTGGCATTTCATATCTTTTATCTTAAATTATTTTTGTTTATTTGTTAATAAACATACATTGTAATAAGATAAAATTGTTCGCGGGAGACAAATTAGATAAGTGCGAGTTTGAATAACCCCATTTAAGTATCATATGCTTACCGTTTACAAGTATTACCTACATTAAAAGCAATAGATCTTGAGTTAAACTCATTAATGAAGCGTCTGTCTTAAGCAGGGCCCAATATTTCCTGGAAGGATTCAAGGACTACTTTTATACAATTCTTGTTAGCAGGCACCACTATGTGGGTATAATAGAAATAAACTGTAATAATCATACTGAAATTTTATTTAAAAAGTGAATAGAAACTTGCATATAAAGAAATAAGAATATTTTAAGAAAAACTTCTGTAATTTTGCATAATTGTCAGTGTGAATTTTTAAGTAAATATTAAAAAATGTATGAATGAACTTTGATATTTTAAAGTATTTCAGTAAAATTAAATGTGAAAATAATTTATGTTTGACAGAGGAAACAACCCAAATATAGGCAGTTTATAGGCGAATTTGCGTGGACAAACATCCCTCTGCCTACCCTGCTGCGTGCGGGATACACCGTGAAGCTGATTTAATTTTTTTATTTTTTATTACTTAAGTCACGCTGAAGAAGTGAACTGTACCTATAATATAAAGAAACACTTCCTCTTGGATTTTAACAAATAACCAGGCACTACGAATACCAGCCGGCATTTACCAATAACGAGTCACTATTTTGGCACAGCGCTTTGGAGTCACTATCTCGATATGCCTCAACGCAAGTCACTATCTTGATACACCTCAACGCAAGTCACTATCTCAATACATTACTATTAAAAAAATGGAATAATACTATTAAAAAAATATATTTAAAAAAGCAAAACCCCGACTGCATAAATCTAAATAGAAAATAAACAAGCTCAATAGTTAATCAGGATCAACAATCGGGACCTCTTTAAATGATGCGAGGTTCCTGGTAAAGATTTTATTGCTTGAAGAATTACTTATTACTTCAAACCAATAGCAAATACACATAAAGACAAGATTATTTTTGATAATAATGAAAGTATCTGTAACGCAATATGGTAAAAACCCTGCTAAAGGAGATTGCTCATATGCCATAAGTAGTCCTTTAATAGGGTTTTTTTATAGATTTACACTGTATCCCGTAAATAGCAGGAAAGGCATAGGGATCCTGGGAACCTAGTGTTAAGTCACTCCGCTTGAACTTCCGTTCTTAACTTTCCGCCAAATTATCAAGACATTGCGTGATGAGTGGACTCAACGCCGCGCTTTGCCTAGTTCATAGAGCGAAGAAATTAAAAAAAAATAAAAATATAAATATACCATAACAAATAAAAATATTAAAAATATTAAATAAAAATATTAAAATATTAAATATACCATAACAAATAATTCAACCGTCGCTTTTACAGTCGCACTTGGGTGGCTGCGTCCCGACAGCCATTAAATTGAATATAAAAAAAAAAATTACGCAACCACTTAAGGAAGGATGTTTCATATGACCCTGAAACATTTATCTCGCAGATCAAATTGTAATTTATAAAAATGCATCGAAATACAAGAAAAAATATCTCAATCTGTTTTATTTAAAATATATATAATAATTAAATAAATTACAGTATATTACTAAAGCTAGTTCTTAATTATAAGAGCCCTGGTAGAGGAATGACTTTTTTCGAATGGACTTTATTGCTGTTGACCTGGACTGGTCTTGACAGCGTCATCGGGTGGGGAGAGGCGAGATTAACTTATTCCGGAGGTTGGTCATTGGCATCCCCTACTCAGGTAGCTGCTTTCCCACGAAGCTTTGATATTTCATACAAACAGTCATTGTCCGCTGTATGGGCTTATTGCTTGGCATAATATATTCTTTCTTCTTTCTGCCATGTCCATGGAGCTCTTATAACAAATTTCTTCGAATCCTCAGGCCTCTTGATATCAGGCACTTAGTTTATATTACCTATAAAACCAAGTCGCCGATTGTTTTAGAGTGGATTTACTCACAGATAAAATAAAAGAGTATTATATTCCTATGAATAAAAAAGTATTTCATTAAATTTAATTTATGAAAAAATATAGGAAAGTCAAATGTATTGAATTTTTTTTAAACGACTAACCTATGCGCTAAATATCAGCGTTTTACGCCGCGTAGTTTTGTTTGCTATGTCTGTCAGTCACTCGGTAACGACGAGTTTTATATAAAAATATTATTTTTAGCTTCACGCTATATCCAGCACACAGCAGAGCAGGCGGAAATAAAGTGTTAAGACACTCCGTTCTCATTAACACACTTCCGATCCCCACTTTCCGCCGAATTTTGGAGGCATCGCGTGTTGAATGGTGGAAATCAGCGCCGCGCTTAGCCTCGTTACCAGAGCGAGGGAATTAAAATATAAAAAAAATCATATCCTCGAGTGGGAATCGAACCCGCAACGATTGCCCCCTGCACAACGACTTGCCTTTTTCCTTGCCATCCTTGTTTTGTTGTAATTATAGTGATAACGTGATAAGAATTTTGGCGCTTATATATGTATGGAATTAAACGCTATCTTCAGTATTCCTTCAGTTATTCGAGTGCACGTACGTTCATATCTTATATGGTGTTAAAATGTGGGGGACGATTGTTTTATGGTTAGTATCATATATAATGTAAATATTATGTGCCAATAGAATTATTTATTTGTATAGAAAAATTTAATTTATGAAAATTTTGTTGATTATTAATTAAGCTAAGTTTTTTAGTAGTTTTTCACGTTTTTCACTTTCTGCCAACTTTTAGAGACAATGCGAAATCGTTCCCTCCAAGTGAAAATCGTTTACAGTCGCTGTGCTGTGAATTTTTTTTTTATATAGAGTGAAGTAAAATGGTTAATGAGGCAGTCGTGGCGCAGCGGCACAGGGTGTGACTGTAACGTGACGGTTGTGGGTTCGATCCCCACTCGAGGAAGTGAAATATTTATTTACGTTTATATTTCCATTTCTTCGCTCTGGTGTCGAGGCAAAGTGCGGTGTTGAGTTCTGCCGAGTGGCAGTTCAGTTGAGTAACACGCAATGCCCCCAGAATTTGGTAGAAAGTGGGGAACGGAGGGTCTTAACATTAGGTTCCCTCTGCCTATACTGCTGTGTGCGGGATACGGTTGCCATTTACTACCAGTTATCACTAAAAATTTCGATACATTACTTGTATTGACTGGTGGAACTCAGCGGAAAAAGTAAACAATTTTAATATTCCTAATAATGATTTTTGATTTAGTACCGCCACTCAACACGCAATTCCACATATAGCACTTAGTCTTAAGACGCAATGCCTCTAGAATTCGGTGGATAGTAGGGAACGGAAATGGGAAAGGAGTGTCTTAACACTAGGTTCCCTCTGCCTACCCTGCTGTGTGCGGGATAAAGCATGAAGCTGATTTATTTATTAATTTTTAAAATATTGAAAAAAGTGTAGCCGGTAATGCTACCATTATGTGCGGTTCTTGTGTCACGGTCGGCTCGGGTAGGTCACCTCATTGAAGTAACCAAAAAAACTTTTTTGCAAGTATTTGCCCTTCGGTTCTTTTGTACCGAAGGGCAAAAACACTATTAGAAATGCTCACACCCGATAAAGGTTGTTTCATATTCCAATCGAAAGTACAATAACAATTGTGTTAAATGATTAGATAAAAATAATATGAAAATAATATAAAATAATATGAAATAACATGAAATTTACATTCTATACAATATTATTTCAGTACTCGTTTAAAAGCCTTACGATTGACAGAATATATAGCAGTGCCGTCTGTATAGTAGTACTCTATTAAATAAATATGAAAATGTAAACAAAATATTAATAATGATTGTAAAAATAGTATTAGTAGGAAAACAAAAAATAAAAAATGTAAATTCATTGACGTTTATGTCATGTAAATAAGCCAAATGCTTAATCACTGTAGGTAATCTAAGTTTCTAGTTAAAATTTAAAAGAAACCAATACTTATCTATATCTATACTTATAATAAAATCGTAAGAGGGTCGGTGTCTGTACTTGGAAGATATTTAAAAAAAATGTTATTGAACCTTTATTAACCTAATAGAACGCAAAACAATGATTTTTAAAATTTTTGTCTGCTTGTCTGTGCGCTTATTATCGTTAATCTCAGAATCGACTTAACCGATTTAGATGCGGTTTTCACTATTGGATTCTGGCAAGCTTCCGAAAACTATAGGGTTTATTTTATTACAATCGGTTCATAAATAAACAAGTGATGTCAATTTAAAGTATTTAGTTCGACAAATTTATTAATTGCCGTAACAGTTATTTTCTACAACTGTTTTACTGAATTGACTGAATATTTAGTTTTCAATTTCTTTATTAATATTTCTGTTACAAGCGGGCGTAGCCCCGTACGGGCCCACTAGTCTACTCATATGTCTGAAAGAAATTATTTATGCAAATCGGAATGCAATGCAATTTATATAATATACTTACTTCAAACCATTACAAATTTATGTAAAATTTATGAAAAGTAAATAATTTATCACGCCTGAGTGAACTTAACTACCTACACTTTAATGATAAGTGATTATATACAGTACTGGACAAAAAAAAGTACGCACTGTTTGATATTTGGTATTAGTACCAGTTTATTTACGAAATCAATTAATGACCTACTTCTACAGCCATTTCAACGATAGTTTGTGGGCTCAGTCACACATCCTCACTAAATCACCATAAAAATATTATGAATACGGCACAAAAAAAATATATCACTTGCAGGAAACCATTATTAGACTGGACAAAAAAAAGTACGCACTTAGAAAAAAAATAAATAAATAATCAATTCGCGTTTCTAATATTTTGTATGACCACCTTTTGTTGCGATAACAGCTTCTAAGCGTCGGGAAATAGTTTTAACCAGATTGATTATGTTATTAATATGTTCTTGATCAATTTTTTCCCAGGCCTCGATCAAAGCTTCGAACAACTTTTCTTTGTTCGTCACGTCGCTTTTGTTGACGTTCTGGTATAAAGTTGACCATAAATTTTCAATCAGATTTAAATCCGGTGACTGCTCGGACCAGTCCAACAATTTTATTTTGGAAGATCGGAAACAGACCGATGGTTACCGAGGCGTATGTTTTGGATCGTGGTCTTGTTGGAAGATAAATTGATCTTCCAATCCGATTTTCAGCAATGATTCTTCCAAATTTTCGTTGATTATATCCATATAGACATCGGCGGTCATAATGCCTTTTATTTGAACCAAATTGCCGACTCCAGACAACGCAAAACACCCTACACTAATAGACTTCCTCCTCCGTTTTTAACTGTCTTATCAATTTTTTTTTTCGAGGAGCTGTGCTGTAGGCTTGTACCAAATGTGTGATCGTAGTTTATGTCCAAATAAATCAAATTTGCTTTCCTCAGTCCATATTACTATTTTCCAAAAGGAAAATGGTATTCCAACATATTTTTTTGAGAATTAGAGGCTCTTGATTTTATATGCTTTACGAATCGAAGGGTGACACCGTGCGAAACTATTTTTTAAACCCACTAATCAAAGTCTCTTAGAATTCTTTCGGTAGGAAACATTGAGGCCGGTATTCTGGAGTATTACACGGCTGGATATTGTGGGTTTTTTTTACCACCTCCCTAATTATTATCCGATCGTCCACTGCAGTGGTTTCTCTTATCCTCCCTCTTCTGTTCTTATCATTGATTATATCTATTTTTTCATACTTCTTGCGTATTTTTCGCACTGCCCCTTCACTTATTTCATATCTCCGACCAAGTTCTCTTTTTGAAATACTTATTTTCTGGTCTTTTATCATTATTTTATAATTTACATTGATATTTTCGGCATCGAGGATTTTAACGTCTTTATTCGAAGTGAGAGAAGATATAAAAGAATGAAAAATGGAGAAACTCTGATGTTTACAGTCACTTCGCCTTGTTAAACTTCGTTGTGAGAAAATCACTTCGCTGTCACTGTTGATAATATGATAACTTCAAGTGCGTACTTTTTTTTGTCCATCATATAAGAGGCACTTTTTACGCTAAAATCCGTTCTCTTTCTGGTTTCCTATATTTGCAACACTGTTACAACGGCAGCGTGAAGGCAAAATAAGGGTCTTTCGTCACGACCACCTAAAGTTTCAGTTATGTATGATATTTGAAAAAAATATGCCTTATAAGTGGACATCGATCGGTGCGTACTTTTTTTTGTCCGGTACTGTATGTATTATACGTTTTGGTATAGGTACTATAAACTGCAGTGATAAAATCTTCGAGTATGCTGTTGGCCAAAGTATTCACGCTATATCCCGCACACAGCAGGGTAGGCAAAGGGAACCTAATGTTAAGACACTCCGTTCCGTATTTTTCACAGACTCCTAGAGGCATTTCATCTTGAGTGGATCTCAACACCGCGTTGCCTCGATACCAGAGCAAACAAATGAAAATATACATTTAAATTAATATTTAATTTCCTCGAGTGGGGATCGAACCCGCAACCAATCGAGTCTTCTACGTCAACGGGTCCTCTAGTCATCATAGATGCATCTATTTTGGTACACTAGATACTACTAGATCCAATAATATAATAGATAATACTAGATAAATCCAATTTTGTGTCTTTTTTCGTTTCTACCAATAGTTACGCGGGTTTGAATTTCCTTTCATTATTTTTCACTTTGTTTTCTGTCATATAAAAAAAGTCATGTATTTTCTTTAATGTGCGCTTAGTGATATTAGCACTGGATATAGAAGCGGTATTCATAGTGCTATGATAAGAAATTAATTAATTTTAAATAGTTTTATTTATTTTAATCATTAATAATAATATAGGTATGTATGTCCAAATTTATTCTATCAAATTTAGTTTTTTAACAAAATTATTTCTATGTAACAGCTTAGCCTGCGTAGGCGCAGTTTTCAGTAGCAAGTTCCCTCCAAATTTCAAATTCGGCGCAGCGACGGCTGCTTATCAAGTAGAAGGCAGTTGGAATGCTAGCGGTAAGAATTATTAACTAAACTAACCACTACTACTAAAACTACTACTAAAACTACTACTAAAACTAACTAACTAAATGTAAATAAGTAAAAAGAGCCAAGTTCTGTATTGAATTGTGTTTTATGTGTGTTTTTTGTATTCTACTTATATTATAGGTAAGCCCACAAGTTGTGACTGTAACGCGACGGTTGTGGGTTCGATCCCCACTCGAGGAAGTGAAATATTTATTTATGTTTATATTTCTATTTCATCGCTCTGGTGTCGAGGCAAAGCGCGGCGTTGAGTTCTGCCACTCAACACGCAATACGAATCTGCGTTTGGATCGCTAGTATAATATGAAATACGCTACTATAATACTATAAGATCTTGGTGCTGTTGGAAGTGCTACAAAGAACAGGACGATTTGTGGTTAATAGTTATGAGCTCAATTCCCATTTGAGAAAATGTTTATATTTTCTTCAAAAAAATTACAGTATTTAACTTAATATAGATGAAGATTCTTTTAAAGATGTTAATAAGAACTATATTCCCTTAATCGAATCTTATTTTTCGATTAAGGAAGTATAGTTTTTATATTTACGTTGATATTTTGATTGACTTTGAATTCCCTATTTGATTATTATCTTTTAAATATTTTATCTTTATGTCTAGGATTTAGATAGTTGGATGCGTTATTAGTTATATGTGTATACTAAAATAGTTTAGAAAATTAAGCAACTTAACACTCTTTCCCGTAATGCGAGGTTGCGGGAAACCTAATGTTGAGACAAAGTCCGTCCTTTAGGTACCTACTTTCTGTATTGTGGAATAGCGCCTTAATGTTATTATGATGGTTGGGGGTTCGATTCTCACTCAAAGAAATTAATTATTTTTATTTTTTCGCCGTGATAATAAGACAACAAGCAGCGTTAACTTCCGTTACTCAACTAAGAGACCTAAAATTGGTTGAAGTGTCCCTTCATTAGGTACCCTCTATAAATAGCAGGGTAAACCCGATACAGCATGAAGCTAAGAAAAATCAAGAATTGACATGTTGTTAACAGATAAATCACCCAGCATCTGGGACCATTATGTCCACACAAAGCCTGAAGGTATAGTGGACCTGTCATCTGGAGACATAGCGTGTGACAGTTACAACCAGTGGCAGAAGGATGTTGAGATTGCTTCAGATATGGGATTACATTTTTATAGGTAAATATATTTTTTTAACTATTTTATACAATCTAAATATCTTAAACTAATTGCCTGTGACTATAATGCTATAAATGTGGGTTCGATTTCCACTCGAGGTAATGAAATATATATTTCTTTCATTTCCTTGAGTGGAAATCGCATCGAATCGCTCTAATAACGAGGCAAAGCGCGGCGCTGAATTTCGCTACTCAACACGCAATGTCTCAGAAATTAGTGGAAAATGGGGAACCGAAGTTTATAGGAACGAAGTTTCTTTACACTCCAGGTTCCTTCTGCCTAACCTGCTATAAAATATAATATGCTTACTGCCTATTTTTTTGGTAGCTAAATTCATTTATTAAAAAAATATTGTAAAAATTATGGGTGAAAAACCCTCATTTGTCATCATAGTTAATTTCTAAATTAGAATTAGAATAATATTTACACTTAGACGTAGTTATTTATGAATAAATAGAATTTGCAGTATTACAAATAATATCTTAGCTTATCTTATCTTCACGTGCAATATTATGTTAATAGGAAAATAACAATGATACGAGAACTAATATTATACTGTTTTTGTTTCATAATTCATATGAATATGAACAAATTCATTGATGAAAAGAAGGACGGTGTGGCGCAGGGTTACAAGCTGGTGACATTAAACGCGACGGTTGTGGGTTCGATTCTCAGTCGGGGGAATTAAATATTAAATATTTTCATTTCTTAGCTCTGCTCTAATATAAAGAGGTGTCACTGCCGGAGCAGCTTGTTCAACAAAAAAAGATTTTTACAGTTTAAACAAGTAGTTCCTGAGATTAACGCGTTAAAACAAACAGACACCTTATTATATTACAAAGTGATTACTTTATAATATAATAAAATATCTCATTTATAAATACATAAGTAGGTACCTATAGAGGTATATATGTATTTATAAATGAGTAATCTGTATAATATTATAATATCAATACATTTTATATCTGTAATGAGTAATGACCCTTACGATTTATCTACATGTATAATAAATCGTACATAATCGGTGTCTGTACATGGAAGATATATCAGATTTTTTTTGTTTGTCTGTGCGTTAGGTCACGCTAATCTCAGAAACGGCGAAACCGATTTCTATGTAGTTTTCACTATTTGATTAGTGTTTGTTTTATTACTTTCACTTTTCGGATTTTTTCCTTTATTTGTATTGTAATTTTCAATTCATGTTGAATTTCATAACTGTAGTTCCACGGGAAGTACCCTTGTAGGTTTTGATTACGCGGCGAATTAGAATTGCGTTGACTTAGAAGTTTGATTTTGTCTTGATACCTCTACGCAATCTCAAAATAAATGGTCTTAGGAGACGGATAGACGGACAATCATTACTTGGTGAGATAAGGTTTCCTTTTTTACCTTTTGAAGTACGGAACAAGAAAATTGTTAAAGAAAACCCGTATAAGCGCAACACGGACTCGATAGTCCGCATTAGTTTAATTAAGTACTGTAAGTCAACGGGAAGTACAATTTCAACAAAAACAAGAGGATTAATAAAAACATGCTCGATCTAAAAATATCTAACAAATATTTGTGTTAGTGTTAGATATAAATCGAACCTACAACATTTTCTTATCACTAAACAAACTAATCAAAACAATATATATTTCCTGTTTACTTTGCTTCAGCTAAATATATAAAGAAGACTAGATATTTCCTCCAGCTACACGTTACGTATTCTACAGTAGATCATATCGAAACGATTAACGTGATGTTATATTAGCCTATAGTTTTCCTCTATAAATATTTTTTGCTCACAAAAAATGTCTTATTTGAGTGTGAAAGTAAACACTGCATTATGGAACGATAAAATATCTGTATATGTACTTGCATTTGCTACGAATTACTTGACGGTAATGACACCGGGTAGGTATGGAAGAAGGTACTATGACCCTGAGAAATTGCAAGCACCACGTGGCTGCTAGAGAATATATCAACGGCGGTAAGAGCGTACCCTGAGAGACTCGAACCTAGGCTTGGGGCTTTCGATCGATCCGGTAAATTCCCTATTCTAAGCTAAGTGCAGATGAGATTGGGGACAAATTAGACGAATCTAAGGGAATCAACGGTCCCTAACTTTTATCTAACCTACATTTTTTACTACCTATTTTTTTATAAGTTGTATTATCTCCGTAGACTTACAATCCTGAAATTGGTCCGTTGACTTGTAATCCTGAAACCGTCGGTGGGCGAGTCCGCCTCGCGCTCGTATGGTCTTTTTAATTTCATATTCTGAACGACCCTAATGACGTATCTAATTAGTCTTTTCCGTTTGATAATATCAGTTCAGATTATTATTAGTTATTAATCATAATGTATTGTGTGTAGATTTGTATTGTGTGTAGATTTGTATTGTGTGTAGATTAGAAATATAAAGATGTTAAACCTTTTATCTGAGATGACTGGACGATTTTCATAATATGCATTATTTTGAGTGTTATTTCACAGTAATAACATAAATAAATTGTACAAGGCGTATAAGAATTTCTACATGTTGGTTTGGAATGGAATTTCTACAAGTATGGTTTAGTGGTCAGAGCACTTGGGTGATTGCCAAGAGGCACGAACTCAAATCTTGCTTCGTAATTTTTTAATACGTTTTCTAAATAAATAGATACTCTTGAAGACAAGAACTAAGTAAGATACAGAGTTTTCAGTTTTTTCCACCATTATAAAGATATTATTCACTAATTACCATATTAGAACAGCCTTTGACAGGAAACACGAATCTTTTTATTTTGATCCCCACTCAAATGAATCAATTTAATTTTGCCGCTGTGGAAAAACATAGCGCGGCGTTGAGTTCCGCGACTCAACACGCAATGTTTCCAGTACGAGCGACGAGAACTGTGTATTTTGAAGCTAGATTCTTTGTGCCTTACCTGCTTTATTTAATATTAAAGGTGAAGATAAATATAATATTACAAATAATTCCCAAGTAAAGTGAAATTTTAACTCTCAACTCTTGATAAAATAAGTATCTACATCTAACCTATACAACTCGTAGTTCTGTTTGAGATTTTTTTGCTGTCTCTACATTACTCTTTCACCTCTTCCACTCTATACCTATTTGCACATACCCCTCGAGTCGTTGTCGAGAGATTTTATGCTTAAAAAATACATATATGTATAAACATTCATTTCAGAATGTCTATAGCCTGGACCAGGATATTGCCAACGGGATTTCCAGATTATATAAGTGAAGATGGCAAGAACTACTACAACAATATAATTAACGCTTTACTCGAGAAAGGCATCGAACCCGTTGTAACGTTGTATCATTGGGATCTGCCACAGTCTTTGCAGGATCTGGGTAAGATTTATTATTTTTATTTACTTATTAAGAAAGTTGGGCACGCAGTAGTTATGAATCCTCCATTAAGCAACATCTTAAAAGTTTATTCGGGAAAACATGCTAATCTCAGTTGGAAGTACTACATACACTCTTCACGTTTTTGTCAGCTTCACTTTAAATGAAACCACAATTTTAACTACTCTATAAAAGCCTAATACAATTAATTAATTTTTCCCAAAAATAAAAAAAAGTGTTTTCAAACAAAATAAATATGGGGAGCGGAGTGTCTTAACTCTAGGCGCTCTCTGCCTATCCTGCTATGTGTAAAAACATTTTCTTTTGATTATATTTATTAAGATCCCCTGTTAAGATTGGATTTAAGATTTCTCGATAAGTGTATAATCCAACACAAAACAGCTGAAACTACTTTAAAATAACTTTTGAATATACTACATTCTACAAATTTCTAGGTGGATGGACCAATCCAATGGTATCAGACTGGTTCGCAGACTACGCCCGTGTAGTTTTTTCCTTATATGGCGACCGAGTTAAGACATGGATAACTCTAAATGAGCCGATAGTTTTCTGTGATGTTGTCTACCACACAGGAGTGCATGCACCAGGCATTGTTAGTCCTTGGATCGGCAGCTATATGTGCAATAAGAATGCCTTGCTAGCCCATGCTAAGGCATGGAGGATTTATGACAAGGACTTCAGGCCGAAATATCACGGTAAGATTCTGTAGAATATATTAAATTTTGGTTACATAAAACTATAGAAGGCTCTATCAGGATAGGTAGAGAGATTGCATAGAGTAACGTAGTCTGTTCTCCACCGAAATACAGAGAGCTGAGAGTTACAACTCATCGCCGTACTTAGTCATTATAGCAAATAATTCATTTACCAGAGTTAGAATTTATCGCGCAACCACGTCGTTTGCAGTGATACTTTGTGACACTGCGTAACCAATACTTCAGATATTATTGAAATAAACATATAACTTCCTGGGAATATGTCTTGGTAAATTGTTTTTAAAATTGCTATATGCTATTTACTTTTTAGTATAAAATTAATTTCATTCAATTTATGAATTTTTATTATCAATATCATTTAGTAATGATAAAGTAAGATACAAAGGTCTCTATATGTATAGACATATCTATATTATCGTATTACGTTTTTCTTGTTAATTTGTCAATATTTTTTATCATTGCAGGAAAAGTGTCTCTAACGAATCAATTGCTATGGATAGAAGCGAAATCTCCTAGTGATGAACAAGAGGCAAAACTTGCAAGACAACTTATGGTTATTAACGTTTTATAGCTTTTTCATGTTATTCCTAAAATAAAAAACGTTTTTGGATTTTTGCGTTTGGATGGGCTAACTCAAAAGCACATCTAAAAGAATATTTCTATTTTATTATAATTATTATTTTGAAAATTATAATAAAGAACATTCCCTAAAGAGATATTTGTAACACATAATGGTTTCAGGTTGGGATGTATTCACATCCAGTGTACTCTAAGGAAGGAGGGTGGCCACCAGTAGTCGAAGAAATGTTAGCAAAGAAATCTAAGAAGGAAGGTTTTCATCGGTCCAGACTACCCGCGTTTACGGAAGAAGAAAAACAATTGATTAAAGGTACGTAAATTTTTTGGCTGGCAGATAGAATAGTGCCAAGGTTTCCTTTTTTCATTGACATTCAGTAGTACTGTAAACAAAAAGGCGTAAGTTAGTGCGAAGTAAGGACATATTCGATTTTTTCGTAGAAATTATTTATTATTTCATTTATATTTAATAATGCATATATTAAATATATAAGCGTCAGATAATGTGTACACAGTTGTTATGCGTTCAATTCAATTTGGATAATAACGAATATAGTAAAAATTATGAATATATTATTTACAAAGTGGCTGGCAATGTCTGGAACCAACTGAGAATCGAGATCAGTGGCATGCCATTAGACAGGCCTATGTCCAGCAGTGGACAAGGATATGCTGTTGTTGATGCTGATGATGATGCTAATGCTGATGATGATGCTAATGATGATATAATATAAATACTGTTTTAGGAACGTACGATTTTTACGGGATCAATTATTACACATCACGGACTGCTCACAAAGCGAAGGAAGGTGAATTCGTTGGTCTCTGGCCTCTGTATGGAAATATTGAGTTTGGAATTGCTTTAACACCACGCCCAGAATGGAAACAGGCAGCCACTAGTTGGTTTTTTGTAAGTAAATAGTAAATTTGACAACAGGCTCACGTTTGTTCCTTCATAGCAAGGTAGATACGAAACCTAATGTTAAGATAACTCTTTGCCCACTCTACCTTTTCCTACGGTCTTGTTACTGTGGTCAAATGAAAATAACCAACAATTGTACATTCTAAGTGCCCTGGGTAACACTGACCGCAGGCATAATGAGATACATTAAAATATTTAATCTCATGCCTTATAGCCTGTTTCGATAAATGGTCTATTCAATAGATGAGGATTTTTTCAATCCCGAACAGTACTTCCTCAGGTTACCGCATTAAACTTAACAAACAATTCGGTTTTATAATATTAGTAACACATATAATTATAATTTTCAGACAAATCCACCAGGTCTCCGCAATCAACTGCGCTGGTTGAAGAAACATTATGGAAACGTTGAAATATTAATTACTGAGAATGGATTTGCTGGATTTGACTTTGGCTTGGAAGATTATGATCGTGTTAAATATTATAAGGACCATATAGAACAGGTACAATTAAATGTGATAGATTAGAATAGATTTGAAAACTTGTAGTATAATAACTGAATTACTTTTACTATTAAACTGATTTATGTTTTATAATTGTAATTATATGTTGTAATAACATCTTAATTTAAACAGGTTCTACTGGCGATCAAAGAAGACGGTGTTAACGTAACAAGCTATACAGCGTGGACCCTATTAGACAATTTTGAGTGGAATGATGGATACAAGTAATAATTTGTATAATTATTTAATACGCATATCAAGTTTCTTTTCTTTTTTGTGGTATTCTGATGTTTTTTTTTATTATAGTCTTATTAACAAAATTCCTTAAATCACAGTTTATTTGCTGTAAAATGGTCCATTTCACTCGTTATCTATAAAATCTATATATTATTTATTTATATTTTGCCTATCCAGTGTGTAAAGAGCGGTAAATTATATTTTCCAGGTCAAAATTCGGGCTTTACCAAGTAGACTTCGAGGATCCAAAACGTTCACGACGTCCTCGCGCCTCCGCTGAGTACTACAAGCGAGTTATACAACATCACTCTTATGATATAGATGGCGATAATAAAATTGTAGACGAACTCTATGGCATGTTTCATTTAATTAAGATTTGTTTGTCATTATGTTTTATTTTATCATTGTGTACTATTTTTTATATCTATGGACGTCAGAAATATAGTTTCCTTGGTTGACTTTGAGTTGACCAGTGTTAGTGGACGAGGCGAAAGAGGCATGAAGAGATCGTAGCGTTCCCCAGTTAATCCCGCTAGGGATAAAGCGTTACTTAGGAGCCCTGTCCAGGGACCTCGACATATGGGGGTCGGGATGGCCTGCAACCATTTGAAATATTATCTATTACTGATGTAATATTAGTTATATAATATTAGTTTGGCGATTCAAAGGTGCTTGTAATTAGTCTATTTGAATAAAGAATGTTTTGAATTTGAATTTATAATGTGTGTTGTTTCAAGTAGATCCCAAATTCGTTTAGCAAAGGTTCCGATATGTCCTAAATCGGCAAGATCCTTAAAAAAGATTTAAAAAACCTTATTTATGTAAAGTTTGGTGTTTTTTTATATCCAACGTTTCAGCCATTGCATAAAGAAAGTAAAGCTAAAAAAACTAACGTGATATATTAATTATAGTTTTCTCGATAATTGTACTATTTAGTATAATAATATATTTTTTATTTCAAGCCAGTAGTTTCTGAGAGAAGCACGTTAAACCAATCAAACTCTTCAGTCTTATAATATCTATATAGATGAAGCATATTAAAATATTTTTACTATTAAATCTTTTCACTAACCTACTCAACTTAGCTTTCCGCTGTATCCCTAGCGGAACAGAGAGGGATAGAGAACGGAGTGCCAAACGCTTCGGTCTCTACATACCTCTAAATCTAATCTTTTGATTACATATAAATAATATAGCATTATCAAAGTAATCATCAACAAAATTTTCCCATAATACATTAAGTTGATAACGCTATCGCAGATTTGATTTGAGTTAATCTGAATTTATTTTACATTTCCTATCATATTATCATCGCAATCCCTATCTTATTGTTGTTATGCAAGATTAAAAATATTACTGGACATTTATTACTTAACTATTAATTATTAATGTACAGACCTACATATTTTTAACTATGTGGTAGTGTGCGAGTTTGACCTTTTTTAGGAGCAAAGACTTTTTTTCGTTCGTTCTGGTGTTGAGGCAAAGCGTTGAGTTACGCCATTCAACACGCAGTGTATCTAGGATTTGGCGGAAAATAGTTTCCCGGTTTCCCTGTGCTTACTCTGCTATGTGCGGGATACATATAGTATAGGTTGTGATGTTACTAGAATCTTCTTTGCCTGTAATAAGCCATCAGGAGACCTTACAAATGGCTTGCAAAATTAGTTGTTCAAAAAATTGCTATTTTCTTATAATAGGCGTCAAGGAAATTCAAGTGCTCAACTTAATTAATACAGTCTTTATAAAAAATAAATGTAGATATAAATTGTAAAATATATAGTTTAATTATAATAAAGAACAATCAGTACATAATAATAGTTTAATTTTATAAATTGTTAATTCTCTTTAACTCTTAATTATAATTTTTAACAAAAGACTGACTTCAATTTCAACCGAATGCAATCAAAACCTAACCAAACTACCCATGTCCCTATATTCTTACCAATAAAAAAAGAATCATAGAAATCAGTTGGCGGGATATTGAGTAATTCGTCAATTTGTCGCGCACATACTTACAGCAAATTTGTCAGAAATATACAAAATTAAAATGGGAACACATGGGAAGCACATGCATGTGTGCCCCTTCAATTTGATGCCAGCTATCCACTAACCATTTCGTTTACGAGTTGTAAAAAAAAAAAACTCTTAAAACTTAAATACTCTTTGGATATATGGGATATCGCACCTTTCTATTGAAACCAGATCCTACTGTTGTAGACTTCAAAATAACGTAACATTACTGTGCAGCTATTAATTTGTTGTCACAGTGTGTCCTTGGTCATTTTCAAAAAAATGGGGATTCAAAGAAATGGGGTCCGATGATTTCTTCAGCCGATATCCTTCCATTACTCCTCCCAAACTATAACTTTAAGCAAATCCAAAGGCTATTGCTGTTTTTGCTTGGAATTATTTTCGGCCCAATACAGGCAGTTTTGGCAGTTGACAATTCCACTTCAATGAAAATAAGCTTCATCGGAGAAGATAATATTTTTCAAAGATTAAAAGTGGTTTATCATTCTTTGAGCAAAAACAAAGCGTAGATGGTGGTCACTCAGCTTCAATTCTTGCATAATTGAATGCATAATTGAATCTTGAAGAGATGTCGAAATTTCGTCTTTAAAATTCGTACGCTTTTCTCACCCGGTTAAAAATAAATAATAAATATTCGTATACATAGTTCTAGCGGGCGAAGCCGAGGTGCCGTTTGTTAGTAATAATAGTCCCTTTTTACCTATATATATAAAATCGAAAGGTCACTCACTCGTCACGAAATCCCAGAAACTACAAGTGCTAGGAATCTCAAATTTTGCATAGAAGTTACTTATAGGACGTAGGTGCTAAGACAGGAATTTGCAATATTCGATTTCTAAGGGGTTGTTTTTGGGGTCGAAAGTTTGTATGATACTTCGTTACTACAAATGCTAGGAGTCTCAAATTTTGCATAGACGTCACTAGGACGTAGTCATGGAGACAGAAATTAATAATAACATAGTTCACGCGAGTAAAACCGCGAGCGGGCTGCTAGTTATATATAAATATAATAAAAAGCGACTTTTATTTTATTATATGTAAGTATTATTTTCAACGGATCGACAAGGATATGGCGAGTATAAGTAGACGGTTCTTACAAGTGTATTCCCATTATTTTTAGAATTATGAAGGCGGCAGCTATACTTATGTGGTACTGTATAATATGTTATTTTTATAATAATTCTGTAAAAAATAAAAATAAAAGCCAAAATTATAACAATTACAAGAGTTTTCATTCAATAAGTGTTTAATTAGAATTGATTTGAAGTGAAGTGTAATTTTTATTATATTTGTGAATGGGTGAAGTAAATGATTTTTGTTTTTTCTTAAATAATATAACTTCTGGTCGTAATATATTTCTTAAGTTTCATACATGATATTTAATATTAATATAGAAAAAAATATTTTAAAATTGTCTTCTTGATAATTCTATTGTTCAAATTCCTACTCGCAATATTTTGTTGTTTTTTTAATTTTAAATCCGTCGCAATTTTTTTTTTCACTCGCTCAATTTAAAAATGCATTTTTCATCATTAATTTAATATGAAATAATAAATTATTTGTTCTTCTTTGGACTTCAGGTAAGGGCATCATTTTTATATTACTTATTGCTTTACAAGGCTTGCGGGCAGGCTGTATCCCGCTTCTTCTTCCTCCTGGCATTAATCCCGGCTATTGCCAGGGTCTGCCCTCCTACTCAACCTACTCCACTTTGCACGGTCTTTTGCGTCCTCGGTGGTTAGACCATTGGCTCTCATGTCCTGCATCACGACATCCAGCCAGCGCTTCCTTGGGCGTCCAGGAGGTCTCACTCCAGGAACTGATATAGCAAGGCACTTGCATCCGACATAGTTCTTAGGCCGGCGCGTAACGTGGCCAAACCATCTCAGACGACGCTCTTGGAGCTTATCCGCTACGTCACGGACCCCAAGACTACCTCGAATGAATGTGTTGCGTATGCGGTCAGACCGCGTTACGCCGCACATCCACCTCAGCATCTTCATTTCAATCCCAGCAGCTGTATCCCGCATATGATAATATATGCAGGGTAGGCAGGAGGAACCTACTCTCCAATTAAGATATTCCGTTCTCCGCTTTACGGCCCTGATTATAATTATATATTTTTTCATATGTATTAAGTATATATTATGGGGGACATCCATATGTAATATGGGGGACTCGTTAAAGTCAAAAATTTCGTGACATCGCGTTTCAAGATATTATATTTAAGTGTTAAAATACGAAATTTATGAAAGCAAAAATGATTTCAGAACTTCTGTTTTAATTTAATAATTAAGTTTATTTACATAATTATTGATATGAATCTTAATTTATGGATAATTTTTTAAGTTGTATATTATGGTTAAATATATTCCTTAAAAAATTAAAAAATTGAGGCCTGATTGGCGCAGGGGCATAAATTGTGACTGTAAAATCGACTGGTTGTGTGTTCGATCCCCACTAGAGGGATTGCAATATTTATTTTAATTTAGGTATATTTTAATTTATTCGCTCTGGTATCGATGCAGAGAGCGGCGTTGAGTTCCGTAATTCAACACGCAATGCCTCCAGAATTCAGCGGAAAGTAGGTAACGGAAGGGCCCTAATAGGGAACGGAGTATCTTAACACTAAGTTCCCAACAAACGACAAATAAACTTACTTATTTTTATAAATTTATTTTTTGAATTTCTACCTCTTTTTTCTTATTTCTTTATATAACTAATCTATAATATGTTATTCAAATAAAATTGTTTATATAAAATAATTATAATATTAATAAAAGACAATAAATCGTTAGTTTTTCTTATTTATTGACGTTGTCGTGACGCATATTGGAAAGTAGGTATAGAATGGTGGTAATTGTGTTCCCTATTATTTATTATAGTTATACCCACACGACGAGTTGTGGGTTCATTCCCACTAGAAAAAATGAAATTTTTAATATTTTCATATTCTCAGAAAAGTGGTAAACGGAGTGTCTTAACATTAGGTGGTCAGATACTACGGCACGACTTTCCTCCTCTCTCAGCGACAAACAAACTGTTCAGCTTTGTAATACTCTTTAATATGTATAAACTTGTTAACCCTTTTTATAGTGTTGGGCTATGTGGAGTTTGGGGAAAAAATGGATTGAAATTTCCTTCACACTTTAAGTTCGGAGCTGCGTCTTCTGCTTACCAAGTAGAAGGCGGATGGAACGCAGATGGTAAGAATTTTATTTGTACTAAATTTTAAAATTATGCGAGTGATTATTTAGGTATATAGCAGCTTAAAATTCAGAATAGTAGTTCTGAGGAAGTACTGTCGTAAGTGCTAAATACTAAAAACCGGACAAGCGCGAGTCGGTCTCGCCCACCGAGGGTTCCTTAAAAAAATTGGAGGTTTCAAGCTTTTTCTCATATTTAAGCTTAGCCAGACCCCCTTTCATCTGATACCTCATTTGAACTAGGGGCTATAATACCTTATATTGTGCCCCCTTTTAAGGCTATTATTTTTAAAAAAATAATATATATATTGATTATACAACTGATTACTCATAAGTTTTTATATTTATTGATGTTTTTATTTGCTTATTAGATTTTATGATAATAATTGTATAGAATTATGTAATAATATAAGACCATAGTATTTATTTATTTATTACACCATTAATAATTTATTACACCAACATAATAATAAAATAAATAAAAGGAAAAGAAAGGAACAATATAGTGTAAACGTGGCTTTATCACCACAAGTGATCTCTTCCAGACCATCCTTATAATATGGGAAAGAGACTTGTTGTTGTTCAAGACAACAAAATACAAATCACAGCAACGAGTTCTCTCCTCAGATATAAGAGGTAGCCAAGAAAAGGAGCAGTGAGAACTAAATTTTTAATAAAGTTATGAAACTCTAATTTCTTAGAGTTTATATAAATTACATGTATTTTTTAATTTGTATATCGGGCTAATTTGACACGTAGCAGAGAACATAGGAATAAAGCTTTGTACTAAATTATATTTTTATTCTAAGCTAAAATAAAATAAAAAAATTATTATAAACTTTTTATTATAAACTTAGTTAGTATATAGTAATAGCCTAGTAGGAAATATGGTCTAACTGTAAGCTTAGTAAGCCGTAAGCTTAGAAAACAGGTTTTGCTTTTTTTTATTCAATTGAATGGGGGAATAGTTTATTTTGTTCTTGTCTGGCAAGATAGGAACACCATTAGAAAAAGACCGAACTGGCACTAGATTTGTTGAGAATACCCTGCATGATGTTGATGCCGCTGATGCTGATGATGCTGTATTGAAAGTGACGTCAAATATGACTTAAATACAATTAAAATGATGTTAATAAAATATGAATATATTGTATTTATTATTACAGATAAATCTCCAAATATATGGGATATCTACGTTCACACCTATCCAAAAGCTATAGAGGATGGTGCTAATGGTGATGTGGCTTGCGACTCGTATCATCTATGGCAGGACGATATCAAAATCGCTTCAGATTTAGGATTAGATTTTTATAGGTTTCTTTTATCTTGTCTTTTTTTCTTTATATGTACGTAATAATTTGTGCCAAGTAAGCAAAAAGAGTACAGCGTGACGACGCGCTTTAGCTTCGTCCTATATCCTGCAGGGTAGGCACAGGAAACCTGAGAACCTAATGTTAAGACACTCCGTTCCCATCAATACGTCAGTACCCTTTCCGCTGAATTCTGGAGGTATTGCGTGTAGAGTGGTGGCCTTTTGAAATAATACTATGAAATATTTATTTTTCTCTAGACGGAACCGAGCCCACAACCTGTTGCGTTTACAGTAGAACGTTTGTACCTCTGCGCCACTGGTCTCCAATGGCCTTCGTTTCCAATGTGGTACATGCCTATTTTAGCAGAGCTCATGGCGTCGGCGCCCGGGGTTAAAAAGTGAAAACTCACTCAGATGGGACTTGGTAAACAGGGCTTTACCTATTGAAAATTGAAATGATCCTATCAATGTCACTTTTACAATATTTTCTAGAAAATTATCTTTTTCTTTCCAGATTTTCAATATCATGGTCAAGAATATTACCTAGAGGTACACCAGAGTACGTGAGCAAGGCTGGTTATAAATATTATAATAATCTAATTAACGGCTTATTGGAAAAAGGAATTGAACCTGTAGTCACTATGTACCATTTTGATTTACCACAAAGATTTCAGGATTTAGGTAAGTTACTGAAACCAAAGTTTTAAATCAGTGCCTCTAGATATAATGTCTATATTATACAAATATACAATTACAGTTAATATTTTCTTTTCACCTTAAAAGGATATAAGTTATATAAATTGACGCTAATAATTCTGATGTAACCTACTGTAGGTAAGAGGGAGAGAGAGAGGATAGAGAGATCGAAGTTACTTTGGGAGCTTTAAATGTGTCTCATTATAAAACTCTTTCCTTTAGCATTTATAAACTGTAATTCTACAGTGAAGAAAGATATACTTTTTTTAGAAAATGTATTAACATTTTTTTGGAGTAGTGGAAATTTGTAAGAATCATCATATCTACAGAGATGCTGCAGAAAGTGTGGAACGGAGTGTCTTAACACTAGGTTCCCTCTGCCTACCCTGCTGTGCGTGGGATACAGCGTGGAGCTAATTTACTTAGAAAACTGTAACAATGTTACACATGGTGCTAAACAATGGCCTATAATATTTTATAGGCGGCATTGTTCGGCATGCACTGTTAAAATTACTGATACAACGTGAAATGATGTGTACAAACACAGTGATACATAGTAAAATATGTACGAACCTTTGTGGATATTTTAAATTATAAAACAAATATTTAACGAAAACGTATTTTTGAGTCGATTTTGACTATTGGAATATTCTAAATATATTTTGTTACTGGTAAAAATTGACATTTTAGGCTACAATCTACGCAAAACACGCAATAATGCTCTACATTTCTCCTATTTATTACTTTCTGTACTGCAAATTGCTATACGCAAGCTGTGAAAACTGAAATAATAATTTATCTAGATAAGGCTATTAACATCTTCCACTGATGAGACCTTTTTTGGCTTTATTAGCTTTGGTTTAGATTTCACTAGATTAGATTCTGCTACCTATCAACACACAAGCTCTACTTTTGGTAGGTGCGGTGCTATACCACATTGATTTCTCTGCTTAATAAACCTATTTTATTGTTTTAGGTGGATGGGCAAACCCACTTGTCACCGATTGGTTAGCAGACTACGCCAGGGTTCTGTTCCATTTATATGGTGATAGAGTGAAGACTTGGATAACTATTAACGAACCTTTCATCATGTGCAACGTAGCTTACACTTTAGATATAGGTCCGGGTGTAATAGATTATGATATTGGCTATTTTTTATGTATAAAAAATACAATGGTAGCTCATGGGAAAGTTGCGAAGGTATATAAGGATGAATTTAAACATACTTATAATGGTAAGTAAATAGAGATGATGTTTATATAAAAGGAAAAATACGATGTACATTAAGATGAAATAGATTTTTGTAATGGAAAAAAATAATTTATAGAGTTAAATACTTTTGGTTCTCATGGACTGGGTTCTGATAGCCATTTTTAAAAATGAATAGAAATTATAATGATGTAATGTAAATAATATACAGTAATGTTAGAAATCGGAAGCGATTAACGTTTTTTTTAAAAAACGATAAAAACACATATTCGTCTATATGTTTCTAACTTATTGGGAAAGAGATTTCACGTAATTGCAATAAGTGATATGTAACCTCAATAACAATACTTGACACTACTTAATTTGTAATAATAATGCGATAAGCCAAGCCGGTCCATCCCTCCGATTGCTTGGACCCTTGTCCCGCCCTCGGAAGAGGTTTTTTTATATTTTTAAATGTATCTTTTTTATAATAATTTATATTTAAAAATGTAAAATTGATTAACTAATTTAATAAAAGTATATGCGATAATATGGTTTCATCAACAGGTCGTATTGGAGTTGTAAACCAGCAATTTAATTTTCTACCAGCAACGAAGGGTGACGAGGATCTTGTAGAATTGGCAGATGAAATATATGTATGTTTAGTTATTGTTAAATAAAAAAGATAGGCAATGTTTTTTTCAATTAATTTAAATTATAGGCACCAAATGACTAATTTAATAAAACGACTGAGAAAAGATAGGAAAACGTATAAGTGAAGGTAGTAATAGTAGGTTCTGATCCACCTCTAGTAAATTTTTTTACACATTCTGGTTATTTTACTGAACATGCAAAGTTCATTAAACAACATCAAAATGGAGAAAATTATCTGCAATAGTTAACAGTATTCATGAAAATACTGAGAGTTCAAGACAAAAGTAAGCTTATGTATGTGGAAAATAAAATGACACATTTTAATTATTATTTCTAGTCAGGATTGTTCTCATATCCTATATACTCGAAAACTGGTGGGTGGCCGCCAGCTATAGAGAAAATAATAGCAGAAAACAGTATTAAGAAAGGCTATAGAAGATCTAAATTACCTGATTTTACTGAAGAAGAGAAGGAGCTTGTTAGAGGTATTTTATGTTGGAATATTTGATTAAACTTCGATAAAAACTTCGCTCGAGAAAATAATTAATTAATATTTTCATTTCCACTATGGGAATGAAGCAAAAGGCAGCGTTTAGTTCCACTTAACATGCCATGCAAATAAAAAAAATTTTACAGGTTCCGCAGATTTCTTCGGCCTCAACTACTATACAAGTAGACTTGTGAAAAAACCGAAAGAAAGCAACGTAATGAGGGATCCTTTTAACTTTATAACTGAATTGGATGTCGATTTGGATGTTGATCCGTCTTGGAAACATAGTAGTACATTTTGGTTCTACGTAAGTAGTATTTTATATATGAAAAATATTTTTTATACATATTATTTTTATTGCAATTTTGCATTTACTACATTGCATATAGGCATAACGTACTCGACAAGAGCTTCAATCGATCGATTTAAAATAACAACTTTGTAACACGTATCAATTAAATTAAAGACTTATTTAAAATATATACTTTCATAGAAATGAAATAAATGTTATGTTATTCAAATATTTAGAGCTTCATTCTTATCCTTGAATTGCTAAGATAGAATAAGGTATTGCAGAAGAAGCATGAAAGTAAGATGAATGCTATGGAGATGCTGTCTGTTCGTGGGATATACAGAGTATATCCCACGAATACGTATGTTGACCGAATCCGCAATGACGAGATGTACAGAATGATAGGTACAGTGAGAAAAAAAATATTAAGTCATTTTGGCCACAAGAATGAGCGAAGAAAGAATGGTAAAAATAGATTTATGAAACGTGTGTGAGTTGCAAGAGACGCCGCTATCGAGAATACAATATGGTTTATTCTGGAGATAGATAACGAGGACCATGGAGGGCATGTATGAAGATGGCAGTGGACGCAAAGGAGCAGACATGTAGAGTTCGTAGCTTTTGATGCTAGGTACTAAGTAGAGGTTTTCTAGATGCGATGCTAAAAAATAAACAAAAACAATACAGGTATATCCAGAAGGATTACGAAACCAGCTATCTTGGGTGAAAAAACATTTTGGGGATATAGAAATCGTTATATATGAGAACGGATACTCATCGTCCGAAAATAATTTGCACGATCAGGATAGAATTCAATATTACAAGGATCATTTGGAACAGGTAATATATGTATAATTTATATGGATATATGGATTTTTATGGAAATTTTTCCAATTTTTAAATTTTTTTTATGATTCCTAAATAAGTATTATTGTATTCAGTTTTCGAACGGAACAAAAGTGTCTTTGTGGGAACAGAGTATTAAGACTAAGTTCCTAGGTTCTCTCTGCTAAACAAAATATTTAATCCAAATGATAGTTATTTCTTCTAGTCTAGCCTAGTTTTAAAGTTCAATTCCCTTCTTTGGTAGTTAACATGTGGCGTTGAGTTCTGCTATTTTATCAGTAGCATTTAACTTCGGCATCTGCTTCGGCTTCGTCTTCTATTCAAAAACGAAAAATATACATAATCTAAATAGACGAAAATAATACATTTAAGTTTTGGAATCCCAGTCAAGTCACGTTCGTGATATAAGAATAATTATTTTACATATTCTAAAATATATATTTGTTTTCAGGTTCTGCTTGCAATTCATGAGGATAAAGTAAACGTGACAGGATATACAGCGTGGTCTATGATTGATAATTTTGAATGGATGTCAGGATTTTCGTAAGTGGTTTATATTATGTAAGCTAACTGCGCTAAGATGGCCTCAATATTATTCATATACATATATTTACCCTTCTTTTTGAATCACTATTTGTGAAAATCGCGTAGATATTTCAACGTAAGTCAACAGGAAATGACTTTATTATATACCTGTTAGGTAGGTATTTTGTTACGCTCTTTGAACTAAGGCTATGTTCTTTTTCTAATTTTGTTGTATTTCTAAATTTTTTTCTTGATATTTTAATTGTTTTACGATTCAGAAAATTTTGTTTATTATGGTAACTTTTTTAACATCTATAAGAAAAGTGGTTGGCTATAAAGTTGATTTACGGATGTGATAAGGTGATAAGAAAACATTGATGAAAAGTGTATACTTTGATGAATTGAATTATTATCTTAAGATTAAATATTTAAACAAAAATATTATATAAAAAAAAATCTTCACGCTGTATCCCGCATATAGCAAAGTTGGCAAAGGAAACCTAGTGTTAAGATACTTCGTTCCCTATTTAAAATACTATAATCTTATATTATATTTCTATTACAGATGCAAATTTGGACTCTACGAAGTGGATTTCAATTCGCCGGAACGCACAAGAACTCCGCGCGACTCTGCTCGTTACTATACTAAGGTGATACGTACCAAGAGTACAGAATTATCTAATAATGAGAATTATATAAATAATGAACTATAACTAGTGTTTGATTTATTAATGAATAATTGCCCGCTACTTATTTTACATACTACGAAACTTTTAACAACAAAATTCCTTGTTGCTTAGCAACGGTTGTTATTAACATGGCAGAATAAATTGCTTGTCAAATTGAAAGGTTTTTTAATATATTAGTAACTATATATCGAGAATATTACAAATATGAGATAAAAAAGTAATCTATGTCCATCCTAAGACCCTCAAGTATTTGTATATAAAATTTTGTAATGTTATATTTCAAGTCAACTTGTGCTTGTGCATTGTAACTTGAAGTGACACAATTAAACAGAACTTTCCGGTAGCCCCATTAAATTTTCGTTACCGTACTTGATTTCTTTAGAAAAATATTGAAAATTATATACTGTATATATATATTATTTTATTTATTTTATTTTTTAGATATAAATAAAACAATCATGCCCCTACTTTTTATGTTAAAGCAATATGACAATGAAATGTTTAGGCTATCTTTGTTATCAGCATTGGAAAATAATATAAATTCCCCACGACAAGTAATCAGTGATAAGTATAAGGAAAAATATTGTGGAAAAATAGTAATATTTTTTCTCTATAAACAAAATATGATAAGTATTATAACAGTAAGTACAATACGGTCGATGAGTTGTGGCAACCCTGAAGTTACATTTTGAGAACTTTTGGCGCATTGTTCAATTGGGAAGCAAATATCCAGAGTAAGGAAAAATCTAACTGTCAATACTAATATTATAAATATGTTAATTATGAAATTTTATGTTTTCTTACTAATTCTATTGTATAATAACAATAATTTCATAAATGTATTAAACAAATATTTCTATAGTTCAAGCGAGAGAAGCCGCACAGGTAAGCTAGTATATCTGATCCCATCTTCAGATCCTAACTTGGTAGTAATGGGTAAGTACGCTCTTAGTAAATAGGGAAAATAGCTGAGTATATTTTACTACTTTACGAATGATTACGCAAAAATAATTTCTCAATGAATGGCTACATCATAATGTTTCATAATGTAGTTTCCGCATATATTAATCAATTACATTTGTTTTCCTATTACGTATAACATTTAATTAATTTAAATGTAAAAGTAATTCGATGGCGTTCAAATAACAAAAAATATATATAAACTAGCGGACGCGCGCAGCTTCGCTAGCTTATTTAGGGGTGAATTCTAATAAACCATGAAACATGTGTTCAATGAAATATTTTAAAGAGTCTAAATTTCAAATTTTATATAAATCGGTGGCGATTTGAAGATTTTTTCATACAAACTTTCAACCCCTTATTTGCATCCTTAGGGGGTGAATTCTAGAAAACCATGAAACACATATACAATTAAATATTTTTAAGAGTCTAAATTTCAAATTTTATAAAAATCAGTGGCGATTTAAGAATTTTTCCATACAAACTTTCAACCCCTTATTTGCACCCTTAGGGGAAGAATTCTAAAAAACCATGAAACATGTGTTTAATAATGTACGTTTAAGAGTCTGAATTTCAAATTTTATAAAAATTGATGACGATTTAAAAAAAACCTATACAAACTTTCAACCCCTTTATTTGCACCCTTAGGGGGAGAATTCTAGAAAACGATGAAATACGTGTTCAATTAAATACTTTTAAAAATCTAAATTTCAAATTTTATAAAAATCGGTGCCGACTTAATTTTTTTTCCATACAAACTTTGAACCCCTATTTCACCCCTTTCGGGTTAAAATTTTCCAAAATCCCTTCTTAGTGGATGTCCAGATTACGAAAGTAAACTTTTGTCCCAATTTAACGTTTTTACCATCAGCGGTTACGGCTATGCGTGCGTCTTACCTCAGTCAGTGAGGACAAGTCCTTTTATATATATAGATAACAAATGTTATTTAAGGCTAATTAAGAATTACACCGAGATATTATATATGCCGTATGCCTATAGCACTCCTGAAGAACGTCAGACGAAAGCTTCCACACAAAAAAGAAAAAAAAAGTAAAAGTAGTTAACCAAACAGAATATAAGCTCTTCCAATTTCTTATACAGGATGGAAGAGGCAGCGCTCCTTTTACTGAAACTGCATATAGGGTAATATATTTCAAACCCAGAATTAAAAAAATTAATCAAGGTATCTCAACAGTTTGGACGTAGGATTTTTTTTTCATTTCATGATTTTTATCCATACCTGTATTTCGTGTGACGCATACATAAGTGTACGACGTTGCCGCTTTGACAGGTAAGTGTGTGCGTGCTTATGTTATACTTTACAAATGGCGTTTTATTTTAAAACGATAATTTTATTATTTATTTTGTTTGAAAAAATTACTTTTTCATTTTTGGGAATTATTTTTTTCTGAATTATATTACACTTTTACAGAGTAGTTAAAACTGTGGTTTCATTTAAAGTGGTTCTGACAATTCCACTCTGTATAAAATAATACAAAAAATGTAGATTATTTTTACTATTATTGTCTCTAGTTAAAGTCGCGTTATGGTAGTTAAAGATAAATGATGAAAATAATAACATAATTTAATAAAAATAAACATTTATTATACACAGTATAAAAGCACAAATACAAATATTAATTAAAACTTTTTAAAGCTGTTATACGCGAGTAGATCTAGAGAGATGACTGTGTCGGTGTCGATGTCTGTGGTTAGACCTGGAGTGTTGCTTGATAACTCGCTTGTAGAACTCAGCGGAGGCACGAGGACGACGAGTGCGCTTCGGGTCTTCGAAATCCACGTGGTAGAGACCGAACTTAAGCCTGGAAAAATAACGTAAATATTAACAGGTGTAATCATAGAATACTTTAAGCTTGTTCTATTTAAAAATGCCTTAAATGAAGAAAAGAAATATTTTTATAGTCAGTTTTTACTTTTTAAGAACAAAATGAGCGTTTCTTGTTTAATTAAGTAAGTAGTTTTATTTAACTATTACTACATAGTACAGAGACTGGTGGCTTTGAAATAGAAAATTAACTGATTATTACTTGTATCCGAAGGCCCATTCAAAATTATCCATCAGCGTCCAAGCGGTGTAACTCATCACATTTACATCGTCTTCATTGATCGATAGAAGAACCTGTAATTCATACAAAAAACTAAAAGTTAGTCCAAATTCCAAGAAGTTAAACAAAGTTTAAAGTAGGTAGATAGATAGATAGATAGATCAAATAATAAATGAATATCAAACGCTATTCTCGTACCTGTTCTAGATGGTCCTTGTAATACAAAACGCGATTTATATCTCGCATGGCTGGGTTAGTGTCTGCGTAACCGTTTTCTGTGATGAAAAATTCGAGATCTCCAAACTTATTTTTCAACCAGCGTAGCATATATCGTAGGCCTTCTGGGTATATCTGTAATATATGTTATATTTTAAAGTAATGAAACTGCGTATGATCTAGAAATTTCAATATTTTAAAAGTCTCCTTTAGTTTAGTTATAGTTCTTAGTTTTAATTGAACCAATAACATACAACATTTTATTACTAAATGAGTAAGAAATGCAACAATTAACTTACATAAAACCATGTGGCACCTATTTTCCATTCCGGTCGGACAGAAAATATAATATCGAAATCGTAGTTCCCCTCCATAGGCCATATACCAACTGCTTCACCAGGCTTTGCTTTACGTACCGTGCGACTTGTGTAATAGTTGAAGCCAAAATAATCATATGTTCCTAAAACACATTTACAAAAATGTTATTATATTTAGAGAAAATTTACTCCGGAGATTTCAAGAAAAACTGTTGAATTCAAAATTCAGATTATATACATTACACACCTTTAACAAAATCTTTTTCTTCCTGAGTGAATTCGGGCAATCTGGATTTTGGCCAACCCTCGACCTTACTTTTCTCCCTCATGTGCTTCTCTACCAGTGGGGGCCAACCGCCTTCCTTAGAGAATATGGGATATGTGTACATTCCCAGCTGCAATAAAGTATTTAATTTTATGAACTGTTGCAATAGAGTATTTAATTTTAAATCTTATCAAATATTAGTCCAGTATTATAAAATGAAGGTTTGAATAATAAATAAATTAATAAATACCACAAGTTCTCGTGCAAACTCAGCAGTTTCTTCTTCCTCTTTGTTCTCAGCTTCCATCCAGGTAAGGAAATTTGCAATGGACACTTTTCCTGTAAAATTTGTTTCAAATTATCGTAAAAATCAAAGCTCTTTAATATTTCTTGTAACTACGATATATTTGGATCTGACTAAGGGGAATTCTATACTTATAAAGTAGTATTTCATATCATCTTCTGTTTTGAAAGTGCTGAGACAGCCTATTATGTATAATTTTGCACATATTAATATAAATTACCGTGATATTTTGGTCTGAACTCCTTATCATATATCCTCCAGGCTTTGGCATGAGCCATCAAAATATTCTTATTGCAAATGTAGCTGCCAATTCCCGGGATGACTACTCCAGGCGCGTGGATGCCACTGTTAAAGGAGAAATCACAAAAGGCAACTGGTTCGTTGAATGTAATCCAGGTGTTGACGCGGTCAGCGAACAGAGAGAAAACTGCTTGAGCGTAGTCACTAAACCATTCTATTGATTGTGGATTGGCCCATCCTCCTGGAAAAATATTAATATACATCTTATTAACAAGTTTACTATTTTACATAGTGGTCTAAACATTATAGAATTCTTAAATCTTTTTCGATCGCACTAATTGGTATCGTTCATATTACTCACCTAAGTCCTGCAGTGACTGTGGCAGGTCCCAATGGTACATAGTTACCACGGGCTGGATGTTCTTAGCAAGCAATGCATTAATAAGATTATTATAATAATCTTTTCCATCTTTGCTAATTTTGTGTGGGTAACCTAAAGGCATTAATCTGGTCCATGATATGGAGAACCTAAAAAAAATACTCACTTATTATTTGTATAATTGACATCGTTAGTGACTTGACACATGCCAAGAATGTTTCAATATTTAATTAAATTCATCACTTAAATAGTTTCTTTACCTATAGAAATGAAGGCCTAACTCTTCAGCCATCTCCACATCCCTCTGCCAGTTATTGTAACTATCACACGCGATGTCTGCAGATGACAAGTCTTGGATTCTCTCCGGCTTCGAGTGGATGAAGTGATCCCAAACACTTGGGGATTTATCTGTTGACATTGCAAGAGTTTATAAATATAATAAATACTAAAATAATTTATTGTGCTTAATTTTGAATTAATCAGCCATGATAAGTTTTAGGTTTTACTCACCGCTAGCGTTCCAGCTCCCTTCTATTTGGTAAGCCGATGTTGCGGCACCAAACTTAAAGCCGGGAGGAAACTTGTAGCTCTGAACAGCGACGACGCTGATTAAAAAGCTGCAATATCAAGAAGTTTTATTATTTTCATCCTATTAGGAACTTTTTTATATGTAAATATGATTTAAATTTAATAACAAACTACCACTTAAATAATTATATACTAACCATACTACTAGCGTCTTCGTCCACATTTTAAAGCCTTTTTAGTTAGTGCTGGTAGAGTACACAGACACGTCGTGGACAGTACTGATTTATAACTCAAATGTTCCCTATTTATATGTATATTCGAATTTATCCTCATGAGGTAAAGACGTATACGCTACGTAAGATCTGAAATTCCCATCATTTTCCTGTCAAATTTAGAACAGCCGTTGAAATCTATATTATTTGGAATGGAAAATATAAGTGTCGTCTTAATTTAAATAGTAATAAAAATACCTGAAACTTATGGTATAGGGTGACAGCGTCTGTAAGCACCATGATAGTGTGTACTATGTCCACTTAGGAAAATTAATTATTTCTACGTTCTGGTAGACAGAGGGCAGGCGCTCGGAAATTGGGCAGAAAGTAGAGAATGGAGTCCCTTACCATTAGGTTCCCTTTCTTGTCGTGGTATGCGTTATTAATAAAATTCAGTTTGATTGAAAAATTTAATCAAAGAATGTATGTATCCGTCAAAAGTATCGTTTGCTTTTCTATTTAACCAATCACAACCAAGAGGTTGTGAAAAGCATAGGCACTTATCAAATTGGTCCTAGCCAATTTGGTAAGTGGGCAATTTGTAAGTAATTTGGTATTCTTTTATTTTCTTTTTTTAGCTTTTCGCTTTCGCAGAGAGAACGTCGTGCCAATTGTAGCGATTGGCGCTACTTAATTCTGCATACTTTTCTCTCTCTTCTCTTTTCCACTCTCTCAGTCTCTTTGTCCACAATCATCGACCTCTTTATACATTTCAACGAGTGGCCACTTAATCAAACATTGATATATTGCGTTACGACGACCGCTTAAAAAATAAGCTTCCAAGTCAACGCAATTAAAAGATACGAGCAATTATAATACGCATAGTTTTTATTGCATTTTGTACCTATATGATATTCGCCGCATAATGAAAAAATATAGAAAAAGTTCCTAGACGTAGTAGCAACTAGAACTAGAACGAGTTATGAAATTTGAAAAGAAGTGAGAACTTACAATACAAATAAAGGAATATATCTGAAACATGGAAATTTATAATTAGGTTACAGATAAAAACCATTATATACTTATATTTTTAGTTCATTTCATAAACAATTTGTGAATATGGGCAAACTTAAGTTTATAAACTTACTAGCGGCTCGCCCGCGGCTTCGCCTGCGTGATCTACGTTATTATTAATTTCTGTCTACATGAGTACCTGCGTCCTATAAGTGACGTCCATGCAAAATTTGAGACTCCTAGCATTTGTAGTAACGAAGTTTCATACAAACTTTCAACCCCAAAAAGAAGTCGAATATTACAAATTCCCATCTTAGCGAGCACCTACGTCCTATAAGTAACTCCTATGCAAAATTTCAGATTCCTGGCACATGTACTTTCTGAGATTTCGTGATGGGTGAGTGACCTTTCGATTTTATATATATAGATAAGCATTTTCACGTGCTATAAAAGATTACATCATAAAACTATTTTTAACATACATCATAAAACTATTTTTAACAATGACAAAAATTACATAAAGTAAACAAAAGGAAAATAAATAATATTATATAAAGCTGATGATTCCATTATTGGAATAACCAAAATTTATATGTAATTGCCTGTAGTGTAAGAGTGTTATAACGAGCATTTATGACGTAAACTTCCGCTGCTTATTGCGTATTTTGTTGTAGGGCGAGTAAAACGACAACGATTAAACTTTATTTAACTCCATTTACAGTTTCTTAAATACAAGTTTTCTGAATATAAGATATGTTAGCTATATACTTAGTTCAGTTTCTATGGATGCCACTGTTGCCTTACTATACCTGTATTACAGCATACAGTACCAACCCCTTCAATGATTAAATATAATTATTATTTAGGCGCAGGAATCGAACCCACAACCACAGCGCTTGCAGTCCGGCGTCCTCCCACTGCACTACGATAGCGTCATTGTGTATTGATTATGCAATCATATTATTATATGCAATCAATATTAACAAGTTTTGCTAATAATAAACAACATTTTTTTATTATAAACGGGAATAACCTATGTTTTCGTCATATAAAATATTTTATGACGTATACTTCCGTAGTTCATGACATAACTGCTACTAGGTAAATTCTATTTTCCTATTATGGGAGTGTACGTGATATTTATACCATAGAATATTTCAATGAATAATTGAGGCTTTTAGCACAACATAGGAAAGCACAAGTTAAGGGGGCGTGTTGGGGTCGACGAAATATGACATTTTATTTATTCTATCTTCACGCATATCAGGGTAGGCAAACGAAGCTAGTGTTAAGACACTCTATTCTCCGTCCAAATTCGACAGCATGTTGAATGACGCTACCTCCTTGCACAATGGCCTTCAATTATAAATAGACTTAAATACATAACAGGAAAACTTGATCCATTCTGGTATGCAAACGGGAAACTACAATTGGGAGTTCAAATTGAATTACGTGCTATATAACTATTACGACGTAATCATTCATTGAGAAAATATTTGTATGCGTAATCAATCCTAAATATGGAGTTAAATACGTTAGAGCATTTTTTCCCATTGGATAAAACTATGAGGTCGTCGTAGCGCAGGGGCACAAGCGTGCGAAGGTTGTCGGTTGAATTTCCACTCAGGGGTTAAACTATTTTATATTTTAATTTCCTCTCTCTGGTTGCATGTTGAGTGCCGGAATTAAACGCCGCGCTTTGCCTGGACATCAGAGCGAAGAAATGGAAATATAAAATTAAATAAATATTTAATATTCTAGAGTGGGGATCAAACCCACAACCAGTCTCGTTTACAGTTGCACTTTGTGCCCCTGCGCCAAGACTGGTCTCATAAAAATCATAATATCAAAATAAACAATAACTCGTCAATGAACTGACTAGGAAGTCCTCAGTCCTCCAGTCCTCGTATATGAATTACCTTACGTAAAAAAGGGTAGGAAGTTTTGTCACGTAACTTACAAGAGCTGTAAATTCGATTTCCACCCGGGAGAATTATTTTTTTTCATTTCCTCACAAAGAAAACAAACCGCAGGGTGTTGAGGTCAATAATAAAATTATAACCTCAATATGGAAAAGAGGATCTATTGAGTTACTTCACGGCTCTTCTCAGCAGAACTGCCTTCCAAGCCGTTGATAGCTTTATGTTCAACGATCCAAAAGTGGTTGTTATAATTTATTTGAATAAAAAATATCTAGAATATTAATTTTGAGTTGAATTTTAAACTTAACAGAGAACATTAGGTTCTCTCTGCCCAAACTGCTTCCGCACCTACTGCTGCGTGAACCTAAAAACGATTGCAAATCATTTATTTTTTCTTATTCCTTCATATATTATGATATATATTGTTTATTCCTTTAACGAAAGGAAACAACGTTGGCTTATTCGTCACAAAATAATCATATTTAAGAAATTTTACCTCAATTCCAATTTTAGGTTATTCCAATTACGTACTCATAACTCCTGCATTTGATAATAATTATTCTCGTTTAAGTAATAATTTTATTTGACTTATGTCATAAATTTCATTAAAGGTTCATTGGCACAACCCGGTGACTGTAAGCGCGACGGTTGTGGGTTCAATATCCTCTCGGGGTGATATAATATTTCAAATTTTCGTTTCCTCGCTCTGGCAACAAGGTAAATCGAAGCGTGGAGTTCGCTCACTTAACTCACAATGCCTCAAAAGTTCGGCGGAAAGTGCTACCCGAGTGTCTTGACACTAGGTCCCCTCTGCCTACCTTGCTTTATGCCCGATAAAGAGTGAAGATAAAAATAAAAATTATGAAGTAGCTGAGCACTATTTTGCGTAAGATCGTCTATGTTTTATTCCTGTAAAGAATATGTAAGTCTCAAACTTATATGATCCTATAAGTAGGATCCTATAGTAACATAGGCGGGAATGTGAGATATCTTAATTTTTTTAAGGTACAGGCGAACAAAAGTAAGAAAAGAAAGGTAATAGAGAAAAAAAAATGTTGTTAGGTGATAATCATTAAAAATTGATAAGGACTTCAAATAGATCTATAGCATACCGTACATCAATCATCACCGCCTGTTCTGACCTGGGAGGAAAATGATGGGAATCCCATATTTTCACATGCAGCCAATTTGCCTCATGAGGATAATTTCAAATAGATATATAAATAGGGAAGACTACATTAGTAAATCAGTTGTATTCGAGAGGTCGGAGTGTACTCTACCATCACTCACCAAAAATTAGCTTCATAATGTGGTCGAAGACGCTAGTAGTATGGTTAGTTTACAATTATTTAGGTGGTTGTTAAATTAATTTCAATTTATTTTTAAATAAAAATAATAGAACGGCTGGAAATAATAAAACTCTTTGATATTGCAGCTTTTTAATCAGCGTTGTCGCTGTTCAGAGCTACAAGTTTCCTCCCGGCTTTAAGTTTGGTGCCGCAACGTCGGCTTACCAAATAGAAGGGAGTTGGAACGCTAGCGGTGAGTAAAATCTAAAACTTATCATGGCTTATTATATGATTCAAAGCTAAGCATGATAAATTATTTAAGTATTTAATTTATTTATAAACTCTTGCAATGTCAACAGATAAATCCCCAAGTGTTTGGGATCACTTCATCCACTCGAAGCCGGAGAGAATCCAAGACTTGTCATCTGCAGACATCGCGTGTGATAGTTACAATAACTGGCAGAGGGATGTGGAAATGGCCGAAGAGTTAGGCCTTCATTTCTATAGGTAAAACAAATATTTAAGTGATGAATTTAATTAAATATTGAAACATTCTTGGCATGTGTTATGTAACTCACGATGTCGATTATACAAATAATAATTGAGTACTTTTTTTAGGTTCTCTATATCGTGGACCAGATTAATGCCTTTAGGTTATCCACACAAAATTAGCAAAGATGGGAAAGATTATTATAATAATCTAATAAATGCATTGCTTGCTAAGAACATCCAGCCCGTGGTAACTATGTACCATTGGGACTTGCCACAGTCACTGCAGGACTTAGGTGAGTAATGTATACTAATTACTGTTATTGTGAAAGATATAAACATTTTGTCATACATATTTTGATAGCATAAGTAAATACTTCTTAGTAACTTTACTTATTTTTGCTTGCAGGAGGATGGGCCAATTCACAATCAATAGAATGGTTTAGTGACTACGCTCAAGCAGTTTTCTCTCTGTTCGCTGACCGCGTTAAGACCTGGATAACTTTTAACGAACCAGTTGCTTTTTGTGACTTCTCCTTTAATAGCGGCATCCATGCACCAGGAGTTGTCATCCCGGGAATTGGCAGCTACATCTGCAATAAGAATATCTTGATGGCTCATGCTAAAGCCTGGAGATTATATGATAAAGAATTTAGACATAAATATCAAGGTGAGTTAAATTAATAATTAGTATAATATGATAATTTTACCTGTATTGTAGTCTTGACTCTATCATAACGTAACATTTTGGAGGGAAACACGATTAAGAACGCTTTTTTCTCAGATAGAACAAATAAAATTGTTAGATTTCAGTAAAAAAACATTTTTCACCAGCGTTATATAAAATATTTTTACAGGAAAAGTATCTATCGCAAACTTCCTCACATGGATGGAAGCTGAAAACGAACAAGAGGAAGAAACTGCAGAGTTTGCAAGAGAACTTGTGGTACTTATATATTTTTTTCAAATCTGAGTCTAGTAATATATGTTTAAGAATACGATTTTAAAAAAGCATTACAGATAATTCATAGTTAATAAAATATATTTCTTTACTTCCAGCTGGGAATGTACACATATCCTATTTTCTCTAAAGAAGGCGGTTGGCCACCTCTGGTAGAGAAGCATATGAAGGAGAGAAGTAAAATTGAGGGTTGGAAGAGATCCAGATTGCCTGATTTTACCCAAGAAGAAAAAGATTTTGTCAAAGGTATAGCTATGCTTCTGTGTATTGATACGTTTAACTTTAAATAGCTGAATTAGTGATTCAAACTTTTAATATTTTCGTCTCTTGAACAATAACGTTTATGTATTTTAGGAACATATGACTACTTCGGTTTCAATTATTACACAAGTCGCACGGTACGTAAAGCAAAGCCTGGTGAAGCAGTTGGTATATGGCCTATGGAGGGGAACTATGACTTCGATATTATATTTTCTGTCCGACCAGAATGGAAAATAGGTGCCACATGGTTTTATGTAAGTTAATTGTTGCCTTTCTTACTCATTAAATAATATAATGTAATATGTTATTGGTACAATTAAAACTAAGAACTATAACTAAACTAAAGGAGACTTTTAAAATATTGAAATTACTAAAACATACGCAGTTTCATTACTTTAAAATATTACATATATTACAGATATACCCAGAAGGTCTACGATACATGCTGCGTTGGTTGAAAAATAAGTTTGGAGATCTAGAATTTTTCATCACAGAAAACGGTTACGCAGACACTAACCCAGCCATGCGAGATATAAATCGCGTTTTGTATTACAAGGACCATCTAGAACAGGTACGAGAATATCGATTGATATTATTTATTTCACGTAAATTCTAATATATATAAACATATAAAAAATGTTGATAATTGTCCTAATACTATTTTCTATGAATTACAGGTTCTACTGTCGATCAATGAAGACGATGTAAACGTGATGAGTTATACCGCTTGGACGCTGATGGATAACTTCGAATGGGCCTTCGGATACAAGTAATATTCAGTTGTTTTTCTACAATGCCTCCTTTTCTACCATCAATTTCTCCATAATAGAAAACCAAATTTTCAGCTTGCTTAAAAAGATTAAATTAAATTTTCTTTATCGTTCCAGGCTCAAATTCGGTCTTTACCATGTGGATTTCGAAGATCCGAAGCGCACTCGTCGTCCTCGTGCTTCCGCTGAATTCTACAAGCGAGTTATCAAACAACACTCCAGGTCTAACTACAGACATCGACACAATCATCTCTCTATATCTAATCTTGTGTAACATGGAGGCAGCTTTAAAATTTCGTTTATTTTTTTGTATAATATTTTTTAAAATATTTTACATAATAAATGGTGATTATTTAAAAAATATACTAGTGCTTATTTACTTTTCCTTATTTAAACCTATTTTTCAATATAAAACTTTTACCTTTTTTAGCAATAACAGTTAACTGTTATTGTTTAAAAATATAGTTTTTATCGATCGAAATAAAAGAAGAAAGAAAAAGAAAAAAAAGATCAGATACAGTCATAATAGTCCTTATATGTCTATACATATATATGTATAGACATATATTTTATTTTTATACTAGCGACCCCCTTGCGGCTTCGCCCGCTTTTACTACTGGATTATTCATATAATGTATGTTTGCAAAGCACTTAAGATAATGTGAAAATTAATGAAACTCTAATGCAACCCGCATTTTCGTAGTTTCAATAAGTATTTTCCAATTGTTTTACTCGGCAAGGATTTTTTAGTAGGTACCGTAATTTTAAATCTGTGCTACTAATCTTTTCAAGTACTTATTAAAATATATTTAAATGATTTTTTTTAAGATAGTTAAATGACTATTTTTAAACGGAAGAAATTATAAACAAAAACCTACCTTTGCAGCAAGGATGTTTTGATATTGTAACATCTTCTAAAGTACTTATTAAAATGAAAAAACAGTAAAAGACAGTTTTGATCTACGTTAAATGGCCAACGTAACTAATATACTTATTTATATGCTGAGAGTAAGGGATAAGTAAAACTTGAGTCGGCACAGCTGATGAGTCAACGGCGTGATGTGTCAACAATTAAATGCGTTTTTCTCTAAAACTATTCGCAATTTCGAAATAGTGTAAAAAGCTAATTTTATCTTCGTTTAACGTAGAAAATTAATGAAGTATTTTAAAGGATAAGGATTAATACCATTACGGAATAATATCCTTCACAATAAAAAATATATTGAAATTACTATTTTTAGACAGAAATATGATCACTACACGTTATCCTTAAAAGATAAAAATATGCTGTCGCGGACTTTTTTGTAGATCTTATTAAGAAGAACAATACTCCAGTACATTATTTTCATGTAGTACTTACCATTAAAGCAGCGCATGCGCCAAAGTGTCTCAACGGGTAGGACTTTAGACACATTTATCGTATTTATGTTAATTTACATAAAAATGTACAAATAATAAACTATATATAAACCTTCCCTGAGAAATACTCGACCTAATGGTGAAAACTGCATAAAAATCCGTTGGGTGGTTTAGAAGAAGAAGAGTTAGAAAGTTCAGACAGACACGAAAAGCGACTTTGTTTTATAAGATACTAGCGACCCTATTGCGGCTTCGCCCGCTTTTACTACTGGATTATTCATATAATGTATGTTTGCAAATCACTTAAGATAATGTGAAAATTAATTAAACCCTAATGCAACCCGCATTTTCGTAGTTTCAATAAGGATTTTCCAATTGTTTTACACAGCAAGGATTTTTTAGTAGGTACCGTAATTTTATATCTGTGATACTAATCTTTTCAAGTACTTATTAAAATATATTTAAATGACTATTTTTAGATAGTTAAATGACATAAATAATAAATTCAACTCGAATTATCCAATACGTGCAAACGCATCTAAATCTTCGTTGTTATAAAGACAGGCGGGTTTTTTTTTCGAGCTTGTGGTTAATGCTGAAGAGGGTATTCTGTGCCTGATGAAAAGCAAGCACTACGTGGCTGCCTGTGACGAAAATGAAATAGAATGCATCGGCCGGGAATTGAACCCGGGCTGCCCGCGTGGCAGGCGAGCATTCTACCACTGAACCACCGATGCGTGTAAGGCAGGCGGGCGCGGCGGACTCGCTTGTATAAGCATAACGTCGCGAGGCGCGTTTCGCAGCAAGGATTTTTTGATATTGTAACAACTTCTAAAGTACTTATTAAAATAAAAAAACAGAAAAGACAGTTTTGATCTACATTAAATGGCCAACGTAACTAATATACTTATTTATATGCTGAGAGTAAGGGATAAGTAAAACTTGACTCGATACAGTTGATGTGTGAACGGCGTGATGTGTCAAGAATTAAATGCGTTTTTCTCTAAAACTATTCGCAATTTCGAAATAAAAAGTTTAAAAAGCAAATTTTATCTTCGTTTAACGTAGAAATTTAATAAAGTATTTTAAAGGATAAGGATTAATACCATTATGGAGAAATATCCCTCACAATAAAAAATATATTGAAATTACTATTTTTAGACAGAAATATGATCACTACGCGTTAT